>CAUYQV010060011.1:0-14681 GCA_963574575.1 Galagoides demidoff
TCTTTTTTTTGAGACGGAGCCTCAAGCTATCCCCCTGGGTAGAGTGCCATGGCATCACAGCTCATAGCAACCTCCAACTCCTGGGCTCAAGCGAGTCTCCTGCCTCCGCCTCCCAAGTATAGCTGGGACTACAGGCGCCCACCACAACGCCCGGCCATTTTTTGGTTGCAGCCATCATTGTTGTTTGGCGGGCCCGGGCTGGGGACTCGAACCTGCCACCTTAGATGTATGTGGCTGGCGCCTTAGCTGATTGAGCCACAGGCGCCGAGCCCAGTCTGTTTCTACTATGGCTTTCCACACTTCAGGTGGGCAGGTCGGACCTACACAGAACTAAGTATGATGAGTCCTCAACATCTGTCACTAAAACATTAACCACTATAAATATAAGTAAGTGGCAATGAAATGTTAATCTGCTACAAATGAATTCTGGAGAGAGTTTCAAGATAATTCCACCTCTTCCTTTTTATGTTTTAAAATGCCATTTCCAATCCTTAGCACTCTTGGAGGCCAATGGGGGTAGACTGCTTGAGCTCAGGAGTTCAAGACCAGACTGAACAAGAGTGAGACCCTGTCTCAGGTGCCTGTAGTACTTAGAAGGCTGAGGTAAAAGGATCACCTGAGCCCAAAAGTTTGAGGTTGCTATGAGCTGTGATACCACAGCACTCTACTGAGGGTGACAAAGTAAGACTCTGTCTCCAAAAAAAAAAAAGCCATTTCCTAAACTAGGGTAGGAAAAGTTAAAAGCACAAATGCTCCTGGGTTTTGAAGAGGCCTTAGAGATGGAATTAATACATAAAAAGAACTTCCTTATTTTACAAATAAGAAAAGCAAGGCTCAGTAGCAAATTAAGAAACTGGTCTACAGGCCCAGCACCTATAGCTGAGCAGCTAGAGTGCCAGACACACACACCAGGGCTGACAGGTTTGAACCTGACCGGGCCTGCGAAACAACAATGACAACTACAACAACAACAACAACAAATAGCTGGGCGTTGTGGCAGGCGCCTGTAGTCCCAGCTACTTGGGAGGCTGAGGCAAGAGAATCATTTAACCCTAAAAATTTGAGGTTGCTGTGAGCTGTGACACCATGGCACTCTACCAAAGGCGACATAGTGAGACTCTGTCTGTCTCAAAATAAAAAAAAAACTGGTCTACAGTCCCCACCTTGGCAGTGATTATTAGGACTATACCTGAATACCTTCCTACAAATAGGAATTACCGTGAAACAAAGGCAAATCTAGGCCAAACCATTTAAAGGTTTAAATCAATCTACACACAAACTTTTACATAAATTTCTAGAGTCCTTTTTGTATCATAAATGTTACACACATTTTACGGATTTTTACACAGACTGACCAACTTACTCTGATTGTGGATGCCATACTTCATACCAAGGTTGCTGTTTGACCCAAAAAAACCCCAAAGATTGAAATCCAATGCAGATGATAATCTGAGACAAAACAGAGAAGAGAAGGGCCCCAGATATGAGGCCTGAAGGTGGTCTTTGTGCCACAAGTTCCTTCCAGGCAGGATTTAAACTCACTATATTGAAAAGAAAAAGAGAAAAGGTTTGTATCTGAATTAATCTGTAACTATAAAAGACATAATCAAATTCATTTAGGAGCTTAAAAAAATTTTTTGTCCAAATCATGAAATGAAATTAACATTTTACAGCCACCTAATCTTTGATAAACCAAACAAGAACATACACTGGGGGAAAGAATACCTATTCAATAAATGGTGCCGGGAGAACTGGATAACCACATGTAAAAGACTGAAACCAGACTTGCACCTTTCTCCCCTCGCTAAAATTGATTCAAGATGATCTAAATCTAAGGCACGAAACAATACAAATCCTCAAACAAGGTATGAGGAAACCACTTGAAGTTATCGGAGTGGGAAAAGACTTCAGAGGCAATTGCAACAACAAAAATAAACAAATGGGACTTAATTAAATTAAATAGCTTCTGTATAGCCACGGACACAACAAGCAAAGCAAATAGATAACCACCAGAATGGGAAAAGATATTTGCATATTGTGACTTGGACAAAAGTTTGCTAACCAGGATAGGTAACTCAAATTAATCAACATAAAAAAGTCAACAATCTCTTATATCCATGGGCTTGAGATATGTATAGAACCTTCACTAAAGAAGACAGATGTTTGGCTAACAAACATAAAAAATGCCCATCATCACGTATTATCAGAGAACTGCAAATCAAAACCACTCTAAGATAATCACCTAACCCCAGTGAGAATGGCCCACATCACAAAATCTCAAAAGTACAGGCTGGCGTGGATGTGAAGAGAAGGGAACACTTTTACACTGCTGGTAGGACTACAGAATCCCAAAGAATTCAAACTAGACCTCCTATTTGATCCTACAACCCATTACTGGGCATCTACCCAGAAGAAAAAAAATCCTTTTACTACGAGGACATCTGTACTGGACTATTTATTGAAGCTCAATTTATAATTGCCAAAATGTGGAAACAGCCTAAATGCCCATCAACCCAGGAGTGGATTAACAAGCTGTGGTATATGTGGAATCCTATTCAGCCACTAAAAATGATTGAGACTTGGGTGTCACCAGTAGCTCAGTGGGTGGGGCACCGACCAAATACACTGAGGCTGGCAGGTTCAACCCAGCCCCAGCCAGCTAAACAGTGACAACTACAACAACAACAAAAAGAAATAGCCTGCCTTGGTGCCTATACCACAGTGGTTATGGCACTGGCCACATACACTGAGGTTGGTGGGTTAGAACCCAACAGCTACAATAACAAAAAATAGCCCGGCATTGTGTCAGGCATCTTTAGTCCCAGCTACCTGGGAGGCTGAGGCAAGAGAATGGTTTAAGCCCAAGAGTTTTAGGTTGTTGTGAGCTGTGACACCAGAGCACTCTACTGAGAATTCTGTCTCATTGAGACTTTACATCTTTTGTATTAACTTGGATGGAGCTGAAACACATTCTTCTTAGTAAAGCATCACTAGAAAGGAAAAGCAAGAATCCTATGTACTCAATTCTGATATGAGGGCAACTGATGACCTAGTACATGGTGGAAAATGGGGGAGTGGGGGAATGGACAAGGGAAGGAGGGAGGGGGGTGAGGAGAAATCAGTGTGTGACACACCACTTGGAGGCAGGACACAATTATAAGATGAACTTTGACTGACAAATGCAATCAGTGTAACCTGGCTCTCTGTATCCTTAATGGATCCTCAACAATTAAAAAATAAATAAATAAAAATAAAAAATCTCCAAAACCCGAATTATCATACACTTAAATAATCTGTAAAAGTAAATAATTTAGGCCTTTTTTTCCTATAAAAATTCAGAGGAAAGAGTAGTACAAATAAAAATAATACTAAATACAAGCACAAAAACTGCAAAATTACAACCTTATACATTTAACTGTTATTATCTGAATCCCTAATTGAAAGGATACAGTTAAAATAATACATATTTTATAGCACAATTCACAATTGCAAAGATATGGAATCAACCTAACTGCCCATCAACTAATAAGTGGATAAAGAAAATGTAGTATGTGTGTATATATATGTATACACATACACATATACACATACATATGCGCGTGCACGCACACACACACACACCCAGAGTACTAATCAACAGTAAAAAGGAATAAAATGTCTTTTGCAGCAACCTGAATGGAACTAGAAGCCATTATCCCAAGTACAGTATCTCAGGAATAGAAAAACGAGTATCTTATGTCCTCACTTAAAAGTGGGAGCTAAACAATGGGTGTGTATGCACATAAAATGTATAATGAACCCTGGAAACCAAGACAAGAGGAGGGTGGGAGACGGGTGAGAGATCAAAAGTTACCTACTGGGTATAAAGTACACCAGTCTGGTGACAGATACATTAAAATTCCTCGCTTCACAGCACTGTACAACTCATCCATGTAACAAAAAACACTTAAAATACATAATTTCATCCTCTTAGGAAGACAGTTAACACTTTGAAGCAATATAAACATAGTAGAAACATTACAAGAAAAAGGCTTCAATCACTATTAAGGTGGTGTCCTCCAAGTTTTCCACTGTGACGTTTTCTATTTTTCCTTTGTAATTAATAACTTGTAAAAAAAGATACTTTGAGACAGTGTAAAAACTCAGCTTCTTATCAAACTTTCATTCACTACTTTTGTCATTTACTAAAGACTATCTAACTATGTAGTTCTCAAACAGAAATGATTTTGCCCCCCCAGGGAACATTTGGCAATGTCTGGAGCTATTTTGGGTTATCACAATTTGGAGAGTGTTACTGGCATCTAGTAGGAAGGGGGCCAGAGATGCTGCTAAGCAACCTGCAATGCGGAGCCAGCTTCCACAACAAAGATGAGCTGCCCAGCATGTCAGTAAGATCAGGGTCTCCCCACAGTCTGAGTTTAACATTCCTTCTATATTTATGATTAGCATTTTATCAGAAGAGCTCTCCTTCCTCTGTTATTTATTTATTTATAGAAGGACATGTGAATTTTTATTTTATTCTTGGGTCATATCCCATTATCATTATTTTGACATTAATAACCCCAGTACTACAAGTTTGCCTCCTTATGATGCGCCCAGAAGAACACTCTATCCCTTCTGTGATAGTCCCACCAAAAATCCACAGTCTGACTTTAATTAAAGTCAGAAAAATCCATATTAACTGGCCTATACTGATTCATAAATGTTAATGTCAAGATGCCCCCCAAAAAAGAAAAGTAAGGGATTGTTCCAAATTTAAAAAGACTAAAGAGACATGGTAACCAAATGAAATTTGTACACCTAGATTATCCTGCTTCTAATCTAGGAGACCAGGGAAAAAAATACATATAAAAAATAAAGGACATTATTGGAACGAGTGACAAAACCTGGAAACTCTGGATGAGATAATATTGTATAAATGTTAAATTTCCTGATCTTGATAAATGTAAGAGAATGGCTTTGCATTTATGAAATATACACTAAAATTATCAGAGGCAAAGGGCCACTATGACTCAATATTTATTCTCAAATACTATTTTAGGAAAAAAATAGAGACAGAACAATAAAACAAGTAGAGAAAAATATGAACTGGTAGTAAGAGTAAATTTACAAGGAATCCAGAAAATATGAGCTGTTACAACTGTCAACATAAATTTACCAAAGTTTAACTGTCACATCAGAATTTCATAAACTTTAAAATCAGTAACAAAGCAAATTACTCACTTGTAAATACCACTACCAAAATGATTGCCAGATCAATGAAGAGAAACTGGAAGTCTCCTAGGTTACTTAAGATCTATTAAAGTAATTTTAAAACATAATTAGTTTCCAGGTACTATTTTTACAGTGCTGTCCCCAGGTTTTTTTTTCTATCCCAATTATAACTTCAAAATGACACATGGACCTGCTTAAAATTTGAATGCATTTGCTTTTGAAATCCATTGAACGTAACATATTTTTAAACATTAATTTATTAGTATAAATGACATTTCCTTAAAATTCATTCCAAAAAAACCTTTAAACAGTTTTCTGGCAAAAAGAAAACAAATAATTTACTCAGAATACTTCAGCTTGCTGATTATTAATTTGAAAATCCCTTAACATATACCCTTTTTCATTCTTTCTGATACTTTTTACTAATGGTAAAAAGGATAGTTTCACAAAGATTCTTTGGGATGCCACCAATGTCCATTTAGAGAAAAATTTATAATGAGAACACTTCAATTGTAAAGTCCTGAAGAGTACCCATGAACAACACTGTTGAGTTTTTTTTCTAAATGCACAAAGTTTACAAACTATTGCTGAAACAACTTTTTTCATTCTGGCCGTTTCCCATTAATGTACAGCAAAACTAACTACAATTCTGAAATATGCCCACAGCTGGACATTTTAAAGTGTTCTAAGAAAGATGTCCAATCTATACTAAAGGCAGAAAAGAATACAATCATCATTTATTCACAAGGCTTCAGCCATAGTTGTTAGCCTTACAAAAAGTCATTCCAGATTAGTGAGATTTTTGATCTACTACTCAAACTACAGTATACTAAAGGTAAATTTACAGATACAACTTACATAACTTCCATTTCAATGGATGCATTCAAAATCAAACATCTATGTGCAATATCTTAATTTAATGATCTTAATATCAAGTGCCATCCCAGTGCACAATGCTAATACTCACGGAATACAGAAGAGTAACACTGAAGTACTGGATAATGCTGTATAGTGCCATAAATTTAAACACACAGAAGGAAGTTATTAAAGCAGCACGGCCTTCCCTGTGAGAAGAAATGTTGATATGTCAATAAAAGCATTTTAAACTCGTCCTCCAAACCCAACTATTCATAGCTATGACAAATTGCCTGTCCACCAAAAGAAGCCAGTCAAAGCAGAACTGGAAGAAGTGAGTAGCAATCGGTTACTAGTAAATTACAGTTTAAATGTGCTAATATGCCACTAAAACAAATACACATTACTGGCTCGGCGCCTGTGGCTCAATTGGCTAAGGTGCCAGCCACGTACACCTAAGGTGGCGGGTTCAAATCCCCAGCCCGGGCCCGCCAAACAACAATGATGGCTGCAACCAAAAAATGGCCAGGCGTTGTGGCGGGCGCCTGTGGTCCCCGCTACTTGGGAGGCGGAGGCCGGACACTCGCTTGAGCCCAGGAGTTGGAGGTTGCTATGAGCTGTGATGCCATAGCACTCTACCCAGGGGGATAGCTTGAGGCTCTGTCTCAAAAAAAAAAAAAAAAAACCAACAAATTCACATTACTTTTTCTGATAATTTTCCCCTCTATATTATTTTTCTTTCCTTTTTTTAAGAGACAGAGTCTCACTCTGTCACCCTCGGTAGAGTGCCTGGCATCACAGCTCACAGAGACCTCCAGCTCTTGGGCTTAGGCGATTCTCTTGCCTCAGCCTCCTGAGCTGGGACTACAGGCGCCCACCACAACACTCAGCTATTTTTCTGTTGTTGCAGTTTGGCCGGGGCCGGGTTTGAACCTGCCACCCTCGATATATAGGGCCAGTGCCCTAGTCACTGATCCACAGGCACCGCCTTCCCCTCTATATAATTAAAGCAAGATAAAAAGAGATAAAAATTTTCAACTTATATTACCTGATAAGGTTTGGCACACAGGAAATACTAGGAGTTTTAGAGGTAAAGGGAGATGCCACTGAAGCCTCAAGCTCTGATAAGGAAATGCCTCCATGTGCTCTCTTTAAAGCCTAATAATTTCAAGAAAACTAGTTAAGTATTGTGAACATAATTAAGCTAGAATAAATGCTACTAAAGTAAATTGCAAAAACTATACTTACACCACAATCATTTGCACCATCACCACACATCCCAACAAAATAGCTAGGAAACAAAACAATTTTAAGATTTTAATTAATTCCTTAAATACATAACATTTAGCTTATTAAGATTTCATATTACACAGAGCTAATAGACTTTCGTTACAATAACAGGCACATTACTCTGCAAACAGCACTAGTCTACAAGTGAAAAATACTTGGATTAGTGTCTTATTTTTGGCATAATATAGGCAAATCATTTGTGTCTCAATTTCCTAATCTTTAGCACAAAGGGCTTGTGTTTATGATATAGTCTTTGGTATACTTACTTTTGAAGTTACCAGAAAAGATTTCTCCCTCTAGAACCTGAAATATAACTGTTTACTAGAACTATATAGTCATTTTTATCAAGATACAGCTCCTGAATGAATGAATGAACTCCACCTCCTAGCTATCACTTGGAGAAAAAATGGTAGATATTAAGCTTTAGAAAAGTAAACAAGCACATAAACTTATTTTCAAGTAAACAAGAGGCACTTAAAAGTTTCACCTACCTCATAGTTGACAACCATATACATGTACAAAATACCACTTTTCTGGGATTGAAAATGAAACTAATTCATCAAAATAAAAACAAAAATTCACCCATACTCACTCAACATTTTGCAATGCTTCTACCAATTGTGTCTTCTGATCAGGTGCCATGCGAGCAAACACTGTGCCATGCAGCATCAACTGGAAAAAAAAAATTATTTTTAAATACTTGCTCACAGCGTAGTCATGTGAACACATATATAAATCCAAATCATTTACCTTAGGAACAAGGTCCTGAAAATGCTCCAGTATCACAGAAAATGACTTTCCATTCATTGCAAAATGATAACGAGTCATCTGAAGATCCTCTAAACTATCGTGGACCAATTTAATTGGAATAGCCTGGGTGTATGAAACATTCAGAACATTATTTAGGCATCCAAACCAAGCAACACAATTCTATTTTAAATATATTTGTTCTAAACTTGAAGAATATTAAATATCAGCTTCAATTTGAAATGATTCATGAACTATTATGGACCACCAGCATCAATTATTGCTAATTACTTTACAAACTGGATAAATATTTGGGATTCTTAGACTATGGCTCTCAGTTTTGGCTAAATATCAAGATTTACACATTGAGATCCCTGGGTCTGTCCAAGTCCTAATGAATCATAATCTGAGTTAGTTCAGGCCTCCATTTTCATTTAGTTTTTGTTTTATTGTGTTTTAAGGTGCTACTTTTTAGTTTTTTAGACTAAATGCAAACAAGCAAGCTTCAAAGTGAAGAATTCATTACAAATTACCTCCGAGTTAATTGCTGATGAATTACTGCACTGTGTTAGGGAGTCTGCATAATGCCAGTTTATCTTGGCAACTTTCCCATCCTTTGGAGGTAATGCTTCAGCAATAATAACCTTATCCTGAGGTAGAATCATCCCACAGTCTCTAGCCACAGAGACAGCAGTCAACATGTTGTCACCTAATTTTCAAAATATTATAAGGCATTAAAATTAAAATGGAAACATAAATATCAAACAAACGCTGAGAATCTCCTACAGTCCCGGTGACTGTACTGAGCAGACGTATAATTTATGGTCTTTACCCTTAGAATCTAGAAGTAGCAAAATCTGGGCATACTTCAAATAATCCAATTATGTATATGCTAAGTAGACAAAACATTCTCACACACAATTTTTACAGCCAAATACAATTTTCAATTCTTTCTAGTCATGCACTCTTTATACCCACATAATATGACAGAGAGCTACATACAGAGTAGGTGCTCAATAAATATTTGCTGAGATAACTTAGAAGTGAGGGACTGGTACTCTGTGCAAAAACTCTAGCACAATATCACAGAAAAGGATGGATTACAAAAACAAGATTACATACAACAAAAAAGAAAGATAATGAGAACAGGTCTAACAACAAGAAGAAACTAACTTCTCATTCTTTTTTTTTTTTTTTTTTTTGCAGTTTTTGGCCAGTGCTGGGTTTGAACCCGCCACCTCCAGTATATGGGGCCAGTGCCCTACTCCTTTGAGCCACAGGCGCCACCCCAACTTCTCATTCTTCAGAAAGAAAACTGAGGAGAAGCAAAGGCAAGATATTAAAGGAGAGAAGCAGATAAGGGTTTGGGGATCCCACTTCTACCAGAACCATAATATTTCTTTTCCAAACTGTCACACACTATTTTCAAGGGTGTCTTCCTATGACCCTTGAGACACAAAGACATATTCTGGCAAAGAAAAAGAAAGAAGAGATGAAAAGTGCTTTGATCAATGAGACTTTAGAACTAAGAATTACTGGGATCCTAATGGACTCAGTCGCCTTAAACTATCTTGCAAGAAGTATGCTATGAGATGGATCTCGGAAATTTAAAACATAAAAATGGGGGGGGGGGGGCGTGGTGCATGCAGCTCAGTGGGTAGGGCACTGGCCCCATATACCAAGGGTGGCAGGTTTGAATTTGGCCCCAGCCAAACTCCTACAACAACAACAAAAATAGCCGGGTGTTGTAGCGGGCTCCTGTAGTCCCAGCTACTTGGGAGGCTGAGGGAAGAGAATTGCCTAAGCCCAGGTTGCTGTGAGTTGTGACACCATAACACTCTACTGAGGGTGATAAAGTGAGACTGTCTCTTTAAAAAAAAAAAAAAACATAAAAATGTACACAGCCTCTTCCCACATAAGTTTAACTGAACATGTTAAGTGCCATAAAGTAAATATCTTAAATCTGATTATTTCCTAGGGAAAAAAACCCCAAAGCTACCATAATTTTACACAGTTAAGGAATAAGAGTTATCTAATATTATTAACTAGTAATACCAGAAGAATCATTCAGATGTACTGGTCAAAAAATAAACCAAAAAAAGGGCTCTTTTCACTATTATGAATTTAAGTTGGTATAAAATATATTATTTTACATATAAAATCTTAGTTCTAGACTCGGCACCTGTGGCTCAAGCAGCTACGGCACCAGCCACATACACCTGAGCTGGTGGGCTCGAATCTAGCCCGGACCCGCCAGAAACAATTGATGGCTGCAACCAAAAAATAGCGGGGTGTTGTGACAGGGGCCTGTAGTCCCAGCTACTTTAGAGGCTGAGGCAGGAGAATCGCTTGAGCCTAGGAGTTGGAGGTTGCTGTGAGCTGTGATGCCACAGTACTCTACCCAGGGTCAAAGCCTAAGGCTCTGTCTCAAAAAAAAAAAAAAAAGAAAAGTCAATTCTAACAAATATCTATTAATGATTTTCTATGCACTCAGTAGTTCTAAAAACGATAGAGGGCCCAAAATGAATATACCTAACCATCAAGAATCTTATATGCATGCAGAGAAAGCAAATCTACAGTTAACTAACCCTCCAAAAAGGCATAGTAAGTGCTGTAAGAAATATATGAATAAAAGAGACAACAGAAAGTATAGTGTACCCTTTACTATTTTACTATACTTTCTATAAATAGAATTTGCTAGCCCTCAAAAAGAATATTGTGAAGTTATCTCACACCTTAGGAAAATATCTGGAGCTAAAATCAGACAACTTAGGACAAAGCCACTACACAATATGCTTTTGTAACTAACTGATCATTCTTCAATAATATATAACCTGAACTCTAAAACTCATGCTCAATTTTTTTCTGTGTTCCTTTATAAAGTCTAACCTGTGACCATGACAGTGCGAATGTTGGCTTTATGCAAATCTTCAAGTACTGCAGGGGTTTCTTGCTTTAATTTGTTCTGCATTACAATTAATCCCATAAAATCCATGTTGTTTTCAATGGTTTCTCTGCAGAAAAAGAAGTTTTAACATAATGGTTTAGTCAAGAGAATTATTGTTCCCTTTGTGCTGATATAGCAATTTCAAAATCTATAAATTATAAATTGAAACATTTTCTATGCTGAATAAACCATATGTGTATTTATGAGTTCAATATTTTACAAAAGTTTAATCTGAAAAAGCAATTCCCAAAAAATATTTTTCAAATTAAATTTTAAACTTTGAAATGTGAAATATGAAAATCATTTGGAAATATATATCTTTTTAAAACACTACTACTAAAGAATATTCATCTTATATTCCATCCAAGATATGTAAGCATAAATTTATTCTTTATTATCCTCCTACAACAGACCCTAAGTTAAATGTTAAAAGAAAAGAAACAGGCTCGGCGCCTGTGGCTCAAGTAGCTAAGGTGCCAGCCACGTACACCCTAGGTGGCGGGTTCAAATCCAGCCTAGCCGGCCAAACAACAATGACGGCTGCAACCAAAAAATATAGCTGGGCGTTGTGGCGGGCACCTGTGGTCCCAGCTACTCGGGAGGCTGAGACAGGAGACTGGCTTGAGCCCAGGAGTTGGAGGTTGCTGTGAGCTGTGATATCATACCACTCTACCCAGGGGGACATATTGAGTCTCCTGTCTCAAAAAAAACAGAAAAGAAACAAACTGTACAATGAGCACATTTGATAGGGGTTTAGTGGATCCATTAACAAGTCTTTGATCAATTCTATAAAATAAATCTGGATGCTGGATGTGATACAAGAATCATTAGTAGTCCAATGAGATCTACTCAGGACCCAGAGATGGGTCTTTGAAAATATCAGTAATTAATATAATCATCAAGATACTATTCTTCAAATAAGTATCCACAATATACCACACACTATGCTAGTGGAAGGTCAAAGATGAAAAGGCATCTCTACTCAAGACCATTTTGTGCCAACAGAGAAATGCAAATCAGAGATACATACAAAATAATACATGTATCTATGTGATAATAAAGTCTGTTCAGTGATACAGCTGCATTCCTAAAATCTCACCATAAAAAATTATATCATAGCAATTTTTTTTTTTTAATGGGAAAAGGGGGCTTGAGGTGAGGGACCAGAATTTCAGACTTGCAATAACTAAGTGATTTTTTGAGATTCTCTCACTGTGATGCCCTTGGTACAGTGCCGTGGTGTCATAGCTCACAGCAATCTCAAACTCCTTGGCTCAAGTGATTCTCTGGTCTCAGCCTCCCGAGCTGCTGGGACTACAGGCACCTGTCACAGTGCCTGGTTATTTTTAGAGATGGGGTCTCGCTCTTGCTCAGGCTGGTCTCAAACTCCTGAGCTCAAGCAATCTGCCCATCTCAGCCTCCCAAAGTACTGGATTATAGGTGCGAGCCACTGCACCTGGCCCCAAGTGATTTTTCCATACAAAAATTCTACAAAAAGTGCTTAAACTGCATACCTATGAAACCTAAACATCCATGAAGTAATACATTATAATGGGTGTTAAAAATATCAAAAAATTGTTGAGAAAAATCAATATACATAATATTGATGGTAGTAATAGGAGAAAAAGTTTCACCAATGTGAAACTACTATGTCAAAAGCACAGAGCCACTTTCCTTTATAATAAAGGCATAAATTTTTGGCTTCAGTTGGTTTCTTAACTCTCCTACGAATAATACAGCTCATGGAAGTTTTGCCCTCTAATTAATGAATATACCAATATTTGAGATATGAAGACTGAAGCTAAGAAAAATGCTAAAAGCCCATTCCCACAGGGTAGAATGCAAGCACAGAAGTAGTTTCAGCTGAAAGATGAAAAAGAAGGGAAAAGAGAGAGACGAAAGGTGATAGCAAGAGACAGTATTCTGGGCAGAAGGAACAGCCTATCCAAAGATATGAAGAATGCCTGAACACGACAGACTATGAACTATAGGCAATCCAGTGAGTCTTTAAGGGGGGAAATGGCAAAAGGTGGAAGTTATACAGAAGAGACTAACATGCCCTCTGGAGGAATTAAGAGATATCATATATTCATATCAAC
This sequence comes from Galagoides demidoff, assembly GCA_963574575.1. NCBI lineage: Eukaryota > Metazoa > Chordata > Mammalia > Primates > Galagidae > Galagoides > Galagoides demidoff. Next base: position 13,153 of record CAUYQV010060011.1, read on the forward strand.
CAGACAGAGGTCTTTTTATTTCTAAACATTTGGAGTATGACAACCCACCACCTCTAAATAGGCAAAATTAGCAGGACAACAATGACTATTCCTTTCTGGTATAAAATGTGAGGTATAACATTATAATTCTCTAAACGAAAATGTTGTCCTCAAAGACCGGCAATGATCTCAGGTGCTCTATATAAGTGACAGTAGAAATGACAACCTGGAATCGAGGCCCATATTTACACATGGATGGAAAGATGACACTGAAAATACCACTTGACTTGGGGGCTTAGGAGATCTGGGGAGAAGTTGGGTGGGAGAAGAGTGGCTGCTGTGACTCATGACACTCTGACCAAACTAGTATGTGGGTCCAAAGACTGGGCAAAAGTGAGAAGTCATTTAGAGAAAATAAACTTCTATACAATTATATTTGCTATTCTTAGAATGTGCCTGTCACACAGTAGGCACTCAATAATATTTGACTAATGAATTAAAAATAGTTCCAAAGAGTTCTAAGGAAAAACAACGTACAATAATATAAGCAAACGCAGGTAAAAGTCAATATAGAAAGACAGGCAATCAGTGGAAAAAATGTATTCTTACCATAATCACCTAAAACGATACTGTATTTTTATATTTGCATACATTCAATAAATATTTAATAAGTGCCCATCTGGGTGCAAGTTATCGTGCATGACTTATATAAACATAAACAATGCATACAGGAAAAACCATAGCAAAGGGGCTCATCAATCTCACCTGCTAACATTTTGTACTTTATGCCACGTCAATTTTGATTCCAATTTTCTGTGTGCAAGAGCTATCACACGGAAGCCCTGTTTAGTGAAATCTTCCAAAACTTTTTCAAAGTCAACAGGAACTTTTAAAAGAAAAAGTAAATTGCATTGTTACAACTGCTAATACAAGCTTATGCAAATACAAGGATCTTATCCAAAGCATAGTTATTTCCTTACCTGTTTCAGGTTTACAAAGACTGGCAATGACTTCAGGAGCTCCTTTCATGTAGGCATCCATTTTCTTATCCCCTAGCACCCGTGCAACCACACTCATACGTTGCAAAGCAGAAGAAAATGGGAACTGGCGAACAATTCCTATCTCATAAATAGCCTATATAATTTCAAAAGATGCACAAAGCCTTTATCATTCTTTCAGAATAAAAATAAAAAATGTACTCATGAAACAAGTAAATATTCTTCACTTACTGGAAGTTCAAACAGCTCCTAAAAAAAAAACAAGAATACAGAAATAATACAGATTAAGTCTATTAACATACTCAAGTTAGAAAAAATGTACTAAGCATCTGCTCAGCCTTATCTAGAAAAAAAGTCAGGCTTCAATGGTCTTTCTATTCTGTTTTTTTTTTTTTTTTTTTTTTGACGGAACCTCAAGCTATCCCCCTGGGTAGAGTGCCATGGCATCACAGCTCACAGCAACCTCCAACTCCTGGGCTCAAGCGAGTCTCCTGCCTCAGCCTCCCAAGTAGCTGGGACTACAGGCACCCCCCACAGCACCCGGCCATTTTT
>CAUYQV010060013.1:0-38993 GCA_963574575.1 Galagoides demidoff
TAAAGAAAGATGGAGACTTTACCTCTTTCATGTTTACATGGATGGAGCTGGAACATATTCTTCTTAGCAAAGTATCTCAAGAATGGAAGAAAAAGTATCCAATGTACTCAGCCCTACTATGGAACCAATTTATAACTTTCATGTGAAAGCTATAACCCAACTATAGCCCAAGAATATGGGTAAAGGGGACAGGGAGAGGAGGGGAGGGGGAGGATGTGTGGAGGGAGGGTAATTGGTGGGACCACACCTACAGTGCATCTTACAAGGGTACATGTGAAATTTACTAGGTATAGAATATAAATATCTTAACACAGTAACTAAGAAAGTGCCGTGAAGGCTATGTTAACCAGTTTGATGAAAATATTTCAAATTGTATATAAAACTAGCACATTGTACCCCATGATTGCATTAATGTACACAGAGATGATTTAATCTAGAAGAAAAAAATGATTTTCATTTGTTCTATAGCAGCGTTTCTCAATCTGTGGGTTGCAACCCTTTGGACTGTGTTAAAGGTTTATGGCACTAGGAAGGTTGAGAACCACTGTGGTGCGGGCTTTCCAGTGCTGGGCCTGCCTGTTGAGGCATCATACTGATACCCAGCTAGGATGGGGGCCCCCGCTGAGTCAGGTTTGGCTACACATGGAGACTTTTTGAGGGCAATGGAGGTTAAGGCCAAAAGAGTACAGCCATATGTGGACATCAAATCGAAAAGAGAGAAGTCCACAGGGCCAGGGTTCAAACAACCCGGAGGCTAAGCTAGACAAAAGCCCCAGGAGAGCAGAAGTTTGGAGCCCCAAACTTCCATGCACCCAAGACCTGGGAGAGTGGCTGCATGTCAGGAGAGGTGAGATGTGGTTGTAGGCTATATCTAGGATGTCCCAATAATTTCCTATTCAAGTCAGGATGCTTTTGAGAGAACAAAGAGATATAATTAGTAATTATGTTAGGAAAGACAGGAGGAAGTGAGGCTGTATGTCTAAGGGAACAGAGAGCATCAGATTCGAAGTTTATCTTATTGGCTCCATGGAGTAGAATAAATGAAGTAATAGAAACACAACCCGTGTGAAGATTCAACAGATAGAGTAAGTTTTTCTCTCAAAGTTTTGTTCTTTGGGAAAACTAATTGTAAATTTTGTGAATGAAGGGATTGGGGGAATCAGAAGGACAACAGTTTCTTTGCTAAATTTGGATACAAATTCGTAGATGTGCTGAAAATAATGAAGGTTCTTCACGTTTAAATTGAATAACATATAGTTGCTGACAAAGAGAGGTTAGAAATGTTAATTAAATCCAAATCTAGCTATTCAATCAGGTGGCTGTTATGTAAGGTTAACGTCGTCACTTTTTTTAGTTATCTGATGCTGACTCGTGTTCACCATCAGCTGTCTTTCAAATCCCGAACTCTTCTGCCTGTCAAACTTCTCAGTGCCTGGAGACATTTCTATTTTATCTGCCTTCTCTTGTCAGACTCTTTGTGGTTTTCTCCGTCTTCCAATTAAGCGCCAACACTGATTCTTAGATAATTCGTTCAAATGCACGTGAACTCAGTTGTCTAGGAAGGAATTTTGATGACAAGAGAATTCCATTATCATTTTCTTCCTTTCCTTTCAGACCATTAGGATTGCTGGAGATTTCTGTGAAACTCCCCAGGGATGCAATGCCCCCACGTTGATGCCTGACCACATTTGCTGGCTGGAGGGAGGGGAGACAGACAAAGATCTCCTACCAGGTCAAAGTTAAGAGAAATGAAGATCTTGAAGCTATTTCAGAGATTTGTTTGTGCAGCCTCCTCTTAGAGGGGCTGTTCTAGAAAAGAAGGCTGCCACCTAGGATCCCACAGGGCTCTGGATTTATAGGATGGGTGATTTTCCTCCGTGACCTTCTGTGTAGGGGCCACCAACTTGGATGTGACGGCTGTAGGTTCCAGACACATTCAGGTGAGGTAGAGTCTCAATACTGGTCATTTTGCTGTGAGATCTTCTCTGAATTTTCTCTCCCCCACCTTTAATTATCTCTAGAATCCCCTCTCTGGAGTGTTGGCCTATGATTTAGGCACAGATTTTAAATCAATGGTTAGAAGAAAACAGGTCAATTGAAACCCAGATAGACAGCGGTGATGTTGAGAATGTGATCCAGCACCAGCACTCCTAGAGCTGAGAACTTTCCATAAAGATGTTTTACTCATGAGCAGCCAGTGGGCAAGGCTATGGTTGTTGAAAGAAGATGGTTTAATTTCAAGAGTTCAAATCCGATTGGGTCTAAAAGAAAACGAACAGTGCCATTTATCCACCCCACCTGTCCCTGGCTATTGATGCAGGTTCTTAAGAAGGAAATCTTTAGAGAAGTCTTATTGGTAGTGGACATAACTGACTATGAATTTAAAACTATATGGGGGGCATTTTTTATTAAGGCCCAAAAAACTAGTTAAATAAAACCAAATATACATCTTTTTGAATACACATCTATTTTTCCCCAGTCTATCACTCTATTTTATAAAAACAGATCTTGATTTAACTTTTCAAGGTAGTTGAAAGAATAAGACATACCTCTTGTTGATCATCCATCACAAACCAGACCCTCTGTTAGTTCTTCATGTCTTCATGGGAGCATGAATCCGTTCCATAGCCCTTGAGGTAAATCTTCGTTTCCTGCTTGATACACGTGGATGAAGATCTGCTCAGAGACAAATCCTGTCCAGCTTAAAAATTTCAGCTCAAATTCTTGCTCTTTCAGAGAGCCCCAGAATGCATGTTTGAGTCATTGGTGTATAACACATGCATTCAGGAATCATTTATTTTTTCACTATGTACAGGGGTCCTACGTATTCCAGGCACTGTGCTAAATTCAGAGATAGGTCAGAATTGATATCTGTTTTCAAAGAGTTCAGTGGCTTAAATTCCTATTTCCTTCTCCCTGCAGCTGATATTCTCTTGTATTATGCTGAGCACAAAATATGTGCTCAGCTAAGGTTTGTGACTGGAGTGATATGTGTGGGAGCAGTCCCCTAAGTCTCCATGTGCATTGTGGGTGCTGGTCTCATAAACACTGCACAGAGAGGCATTGCTCTTTGTTTTCTGTGTGACATTGAGTGAATAACTTAAACTCTCTCTATCTCAGTGATTCCATCTGCAAAACAATGCAATACCACCTATCATGCTTAAGATTATAGGGAAAATTGAGTGAAAGAATGTAAGCAAAAGTGCCCCACAAAATCTGCAAACTGAAGCACCACCAAGAGGATCAAATTGCAAAGGCCCACAGAATCATACTAAATGTTATGCAAAATCAAATTGTATAAAACAAACAAACAAAAACCCTCGAACCCAAGAATACTTCTTAGGGACCTTACTTTGTAAATCACTCATGTAGCAGCAAATCTAGTCTTCATGGTTTGCTGATTAGAATACTGAGTCCCAGAGAGATTCTATGGTGGTTCCAGAGAGGAAGCACAGTGCCACAATGGTAAGAGACTAAATGGTTTTTCCCTAAGATTAGGAAAAAATCAAGGACATTCACTGCCACTATTTGTATTTAAGTACTAGAATTGCAAGCCACTGCCATAAGGGAAGAGAACAAAACAGAAGGGAAACAAATTGGAAACAAAGTAAAATGAAACATATGACATGATTTTCTATATAGAATATGCCGAGGAATCTACAAAGAATGAGCAAACAAAAGCAACAACTACCCCCCAAAACTTCTAGAATTTATTAATAAGTGATTTCAGCAAGGTCTCAAGAAACAAGATCAAAACATAGAAATGAACTATATTTGTATATACTAACAATAAAAACACAGACATCACATCGAAAAAGTCAATCCTAACAAGGTTATGTCATGCATGACTGCATTTATGAAAGGTTATCGAAAGGGCAGAATTTTAGAACTAGAGAATATATGATTTGGCAAGGGCTAGAGAGGAGGAGGCAGGATTTGGATGTGGTTACACAGGGGAAACAGAGCGATCCTTATAATGATGGGCATGTTCCATATCTTGACTGTATCAGTGCCGACACTCTGGTTGGCATATTGCACTACAGTTTTACAAGATCTTACCACTGGGGGAAATTGGGTCCAGGTGCATGAGATCTCTGCATTGTTCCTTACAGCTACATATGAACCTACAATTATTTTGAATACAAAATTTAATTTAAAAAATGCAACATATAAATGTGATATAAAATTATACAATAAAAACTGAAAGGTGTAAGCCGTGGCATCCAGAGATGAGTCCGCAGGGGAGCAGAGAAGTTTAGGTCAGCATTATTGAAAGGGACAGTGACCCAACTGGGCAATGCAAGGAAGGTGTCTGCGCCTGGGAGCAGTTAGAGACCCTTTATATATGGGGTGGTAGGGAGTGGGCAATTCCACAAGCTTGCCCATAAAATTAGGGTCTTTTGGCACAAATATCTCAGGAGGTGGGCCAACCAGATCCTTTGTGTCTTGGTCTTAGGAGGAGAGGAAGAGGAGGAGGAAGGAAAAGGGTTTGTATGTGGCTGGTTTAGGTCTGACAACACAAACAGTAATTACATTTTTACTATTATCACTGTTACTAGTAAAATTAACTTTAGTGAGAAGGATTGTGGAGTGAGAAAAGACTATGACAGAGAAAGAATTAAAAATACGCCATACCATGGTAGGACATTTTTGCTGTGTAGGTTGGAGGCAGAAGGAGTCCGGCTAATAGGCCTGTTGGAGTCGCCTGTGTTCTCCTGGGGAAGCTCTGGCATCCCTGGCTTGTGGAGAAGAGAGGCTGGTGCAGGGTGGCCTAAGGGTACCTCTGCTTATTTAAGCCATGTAAATAGTGCTAACAAAGGTTCCCCTTCTAAGAGAAGGATGGTGTGAATTAGCAGAGGTGACCCGTACATGTAATGCAACAATCAGCTAAGCAGTATCAGATTATGTCACAGATGTGGGCTTCTTGGAGACAGTGAGGAAACACCGGGGCTGTTACGCAGGGGTGACCCGAGGGCTGTGATGTGCAGAACAAAGAGGGGAGAGGGGCCCAGGTCTGGAGCTGTGCTTGTGCAGAATGCAGGGAGGAACTGGAGGGGCCCACAGGACACAGCGGCAGAAGGGTCAGGAGAATGAGGCCTGCTTTTCACTGGTGTTTGTAAACAAAGAGAAGATAGGTCAGTTTCTTGCTTTTCCTGTCAAAGAAATTGCCTGAGGTTTGTGCAGCATGGGAGGGAAGGATCCAAGATGAATCGTTGTGAGGAGAACGGAAGGAAGGTGGGAAAGGACTGGGAAGCAGAGTGAGAGGCCCAGCGAGGCTCCCACAGGGAGGTGGTGTCTCTTCCTTTGAGATAAGAGGCTGCCTGGAAGCACAGTAGACAACCCAGGGGAAATTACAGGCTTAGTAAAGCAGGCACCAAATGAGACTGAGGAGAAGGCCAAGTTCTCCCTCATCCTCTCTTTTGATGGCAGAGTTCAGCTTCTTCAGAAGCTCCCCAGAATATTCAAATCTGAGATGTGCCATTCAGAGGAAGGAAGAAGAAGTCACAAGAGAAATGGCTCCCTGGGGAGTAGGAGAATGCCTTTTCCTGTTTTTATAAATTAGTTTTCAGCTTGCGACATTAAGAAAATCAATGCCATTTCGCATGTTTACAAAGCATTTGCTTAGCTGAATAATTCTCTAGGGAGTGAATTACTTTGTGACGGATTTGATAGGAGGCATAATTCATTCAGAAGAGCATCCTTCTCTACCTGGCTGATCTCCTTCGATTCACAAACACGGGATTCGTAACACTGGTGCCAGCACCAATGTTTCACACCTTCTTTTAAGAGTTGAGGGAAATTTAGACTGAGATAGGAGAAAGGTTACCTTCAAGGTTATAGACTAAGTCTATGAGGCTAGTACAGTAATCTAATTTTCTTTTATGATCCTTTGAATCAGAAAAATGGTTTGGAAATGATTTTGATTTAATAGAGCTACGCTCAGATCTTGACTGCTGACTCTTCTGGTGGGGGTGGGGGAGGGTAAGTTCTGGAAGAACATTCTCCAGAGGCTCCTGGGATCTGCACAGGGAAGAAATTAGAGCTGATGGGTGAGAGCTGGTGTGGGCCAAGGTATCTATTTGAGCAGGGCAGGGGCAGCACCGTGAAAGTCGAAAAGTCAGTTGGAGAGACAGCTTGGGGGAAAGACCTGAGGCACGTGGGCTAGGGAGACAGACCCAGGGAGGACACCAAAAGACTGCCAGCGGCTTGTGTGTACCCAGCTCCTCTTTTTAATATTCTGAAATCAATACTTGGTAGACCATGCAGAAATGAGTCTAAGTATTTTGTGCCTGAAATTTGCCAAGTTCACTGACGGTAGAAGGGCAGGTAGCCTAATTTAATTCTCCCATCCTCATGCCCTCTTATTTGTTACATTTGGGACAGACTGAGTCAAACTTGAACACTCCAGGCAGGTGGGACTCAACAGAATGCTACCAGAAATTCACCAAATGCCCTGAGGTAGTTACTTTCCCCTCTGTTGGGGAAGAAAGGCCCATGTTAAACTGGTCCCTTGGGTCCTATTAATCACTGTCTTGCTTGGATTGTCTCTAGAAGATGTGGTTAGGCTAAGCACAGGCAGCGAATGCTGTGAACCCCACTTACTCTCTCACACCGCTCCCCAAAGGCTAAAGCTGACCTCTCCAGCTGAGCCAGGTGAGAAGTGCTCAGTGCTGCAAAAAGGCTCCCTGGTTACCCCACTTGGAAATTCTCCTGGGGAATGTAGAGGGCCGGCAGCTCCCTCCCTCGCTGCCAACAAGGATGTGTTTTATATTCTCATGCCCTTAAAATCTCCCATGCCAGCCCCCTGAGCTGGGGCGAGAGGCAGGTGTGCCCAGCATCACACAGAAGTGGCCACTGCATGCCACCTGCTGCCATCTGATTAGCAAAGAATGCCCTCCCCTGGGCATCTTGTTACAGTGAGTGACCTCTGAGGTCTCATGAAGAAGGAACAATTACACAACCAGAGCAGTTAGGCTGAAGGGATCAAAAACCTAAGGAGCTGGGCCTGCAGCCCGGAGCAGAGAGGAGGTAGTGAGCAGCAGAGACATGAACGCACGGAGCCGGGGACCCAGCATCCACACCACAGCACAAATATATTTTTAGGAAACCTTCCAGCTTATCCTAACATGTTCTTCTGCAGTATCCCGTAGCCTTATTCCAAGAAGACAAACAGTGATTTTGAGCTTATGCCACACATCTTTAATTTATATTATGAAACTTTATAATCTTAAATTGTCCAGGCCCTTATGTAAGACACATTTCTCATCGTTTAACATAACTGAAGAAAGGCTTTAAAAAGAGATGTAGTTATATACGGCACCCACAACAAGGCATGTACAAATGAATTCTGTACTGGCTCTTTCAGCTGGGTGATTCTGGGCAAGTTGCTTTCCCTTCCTGGACATCAACTCCCACATCAGTGAATTACTTTTAGCTTTCATGTCTTATTAATTAAACCTCTATAGAGGTTTCATGTCTTATTTATTAAACCTCTATAAAGCAGCACCTATATTCCAGGTACCAGGAAAATGAAATAGAGCCACTGACTTTAGGGACAAATTGTGATCTTTATTTATTACATGAAAGGCATTAACTGCAAACTTGTTGGAGACTCTTACAGAATCAAAAACCAGATCACGTTGTAATGTTTTGTTTTTCACGTCCACATGTCATCTGTAGACACCAACATACAGCAGAAAGAGCAGAGGGTTTTGTTTCCAGAAGGGCCTGAGTTCAGTCCTGGCCCTCAGCTCTGCTAACACAAGGCCCAGATGCTCTGACCTGGTTCCCATCTGTGAACTGGATGCCCCTGCCTGCCTCACAGGGCACAAATCAATGACCATGTGCAGCTGAAAGAACTTTGTAACTGGCAAAGTGATGTCAAAGGTTGGGGTTATTTATACAGGAAAGATCTGCCTCGACTAGAGAACAGATTGAAACCTGGAAGGCTGGCCAGGCACAATGGCTCACACTTATAATCCCAGCACTCTGGGAGGCCAAGCCGGGTGGAGTGTTTGAGCTCATGAGTTCAAAAGATCAGCTTAAGCAAAAGTGAGACCTCGTCTCTACTAAAACTAGAAAAATTGAGGCAGGAAGCGTGCTTGAGCCCAAGAGTTGGAGGTTGCTGTGAACTATGATGCCACGGCATTGTACCTAGAATGACAGCTTGAGACTCTGTCTCAAAAAAATAAAAGAAACCTAGAAAACTAAGCCCTCCTTGATTGTTAAGGTTTAATGGGCCCTGGATTTTGGATTTAGTTCGATCTTTTGTGGAATGGCATTTTGAAATTTCTATTGGGCTTTATATAACCCAATAACTTTTGGCAAGATAGGCACAGAAACCAGGCACACGTAGTGGGTGCTTTGGGCTCCAGATACATGTGACAATTATTCATTCCTCAAGGTGGTATTTGGGGACCTTGCTGGACGAGGCCTTAAAGATAACATATACTAGCTTTTGCAAATTTTGCTGAAGAAGACCGAGTCCAGAGAAAGTTCCTGATTTTGTCTGGGTCAAATAGAAAGCTGGTGGCAGGGCCGAGATGTAGCATAGCTTGTTCTTTAATTTGTTACTATGGAACAAGGGATAGAGCATTCACATGCTTTCTCTTTCAAATAAATATCTCTTTATGTTTACGTCTGTTATGGCTAAAACGATGAAATGGCATGTGAGGCCGTCAGCCTCCTGTTACTGGATGTATTCAAGGCTGAGATTATGCCACATGAGAGTGGACAATGTTCTCCATGACCCCTTCTAACATGTCCTTGTGATAATAATTCCTTCTAAATCCAGCTGCCTTTATGGGTGGTTTCAGCATAACCCATTGGCTAGAAAAAACAAACAAATAAGCATCAGCACCCATGTGTTTTCATGTGAAGGAGGCTTAAATTTGCATCTTGGTTTTGTTATTTACTAATCATCTGACCTTAGGCTAATTACTCAGCCTCTCTGAAGTCTCTTGCTCAACAATGCCCACCCAGAAAGGATAACATGTTAGTTTCCTGAGGTTGCTATAGCAAATTATCACAAACTTGGTGTCTAAAAACACCATAAACTTATTCTCTCGAAATTCTGGGAAGTCAGAAGTCTGAATTCTGTTAGGGACATTGTCCCTCTAAGGGTTCTAGGGGGAAATCCATTCCTTACCTCTCCCAGCTTCTGGCATTGCCCCAGCACTCCTGGGCTTATGGCCACATCACTCCAGTCTCTGCCTCTAGCTTCATCTTGCCTTTTCCTCCATAAGTCTGTTATGAGAACATGTCCCCAAAATTCGGGGCCCACCTTGTTAATCCAGAATGGCCTCCTCATCCTGAGATCCTTTTTCCACCTAAGGTAACAATCTGTGGGATTAGGGCGTGGGCATATCTTTTGGGAAACCCACCATTCAACTCAGTGCAGACAGTGTGAGTATGAGCTGCGTGAGCCCAGTTAGTGTCTTCTGCTCAGTGATAGGGCTCAGCAAATGGTTGAGGTCTCTTGCCCAGATATGGAGGGAAAATTCCAGTTGGCCATTTTTCTTTAAAAGGGGAAAGTGATTTTCTACTGGGGTAATTTAGTTAATGTTGACCCTAAAAGCAGCTGACATTGATGGAGCCTCTGCTGTGATTGTGAAATTTTATACACTTTGACTTAATTCTCACTAGGAAACTGGAAACTGAGGCTCAGAGAGCTCACTCCCTTGCAGGCACTCAGGCTGTGAGTGGTGGAGCCTGGAGTCAGTGCCAGGCCAGCCTGACTGCTCTCCGGGTGCACCATGGGGTCCCTCCCTCTGAAGGAATTAACCAGCTGATCAGACCTAAGGTTCAGCTAAGTCAGGCCCCTCCAGGGACATTCTCCCTGACAGCAGCAAGTGAGAGCACGGTGCCCACCTCTTCCTTCAGATTCCCAGACCAGCCTATCTTAGACAAAAGAAAAGCCTCCTAAAGGATTCTCAGCTTTCCCCTGAAACGTGTATGTATGTTCTAGCTTCTGAAAAGCAATCTCTGTGTGCAATGTGATTAGACTATTAATCACATTCTTAATAAAAATGTTTTCTGAAAGAATGCACACCGTGAATTACAGAATACCTACCTGCCTTCACTTGCCTCATTCATTTAAAAACTTGGAGTGCCGTGATTAAACATCTCTTCCACAGACATGTGGGCCTTTCTGAAGAGTGCTCTGTTGAGATTTACTGGATCATTTAGAGGTAGGTCTAAAAAAACAGTAGACTACGGAATTGGCGGCTCAGTGAATTGAGCTGATGGGAAAACAAAGGAAAAAGAAGACATTCAGATACTGTATGTGGGCTCCGCGGTGTAGAATGATTTTCGCATTTGATGATCTTTTTCTGCTTTGATATGCCTCATTCTGATTTTCTCTGCGGGCGCATAGTGGGTATAGAGGAAGTCACTGTGGATATGGGATGGGAGCCCTGCTTTGGACGGGAAGTCCGTCTCTCTGCAGCTCTCTTGGCCTGAGTTAGGGATAGCCACTCCAAAAACAGTTTGTCTTGGCACCAGGCAGTTTGGGATGCTTCTATCTGGATCTGAGCACTCTAATTCCCAAAGAGCATTGATGGTTAGAGGATATTAAGAAAAAAGAGACCTGTTTTGTGTGGTAGGAAAAATAAAACTACAGAAGATGTTTAAGAGCATGGCAGTGGTCCCCCAATAACCAAGTTCAAGCCTATGAAGGAATAGACTATCTGCTAGGTCTCAAGGGATAAAATGAGACACAAAATAAGTGAGAAATGCACTCAGACCACAAAGGGTAAGCTGCAGCATCCAGCATGGTGTCCCTGAAGCAGACCCAGCTGATACTTCAGCATCTAGCGTGGTGCCCATGAAGCAGACCCAGCTGCTACTAGTTTTGTGAGAAAATGAGTGAAGAAATAAAAAAAAATAGATTTTGAGTCAAATAGATACAGTGTCAAGCTGCCATTTCTTAGTTGTATGTCCTAGGTCACTCAATATCTTTAAACTGTCTTCTTTAAAATGGGGATAAGGATATTCACTTCCCAGGAAGTACGTTTTGAGCCACGATGCGGCTTGACGAGTCCACACCAGGAACAGCTACAGAGGACGCAGATGATCAAGACAAGAGCAGAAGTGGCCCCCGGAAGAGCTGTGCAGTCAGGGGCACTTCACATGGGTGGACGGCTGGCCCTGGGTCCCCCAGTGGCATCACTGAGTAACCGATGAGTATGACATGACTGCATACCATTCATAAAAAGTGACAATGTCGTATTTGTTTCAGCAAAAAGGTGACCAATGTTAAACAATTAAATGTGTTTTATTTATGTTCTCTATTTCTGGTTTAGACCTAAACAGGATAAAAACTAATTTTTTAGAAAATTTTCTTAGGTGATATGGTACCTCCTTGGACTGAGGTGTCACTGTGATTCTATGAGGCCAAGAACAACACCATTTGAATAGGTTGTTTCCTGAGGACGAAAGAGTCTATAATGTTAATTCTCAATTATCATCACTCACAAAATCATGTAGGTTTTTTTCCCCATCACCTACACAGTCAAGGTTGATGTGGAAGCCAGGTCAAGGTTAATGCAGAAGCCAGAACTCTTAATGACTCATTCTCTGGGATGCAACCCTAACTTCCTGTCTGAACGCCATACCCCAGCCTTTCTGGCAGCTTCCTGACTCCCCTTGTCAGCTCAGGGAAGCTTCTACTGAGTCCGTCAGGCTGACTTAGTGCCTTCTTTTCTGCTGTGGTTACTAAATGTTCTTTCCACTTCTACCACAGCACAAAGAACAGTAGCCCCCTTTTCATTAAGAGCTAGTTTGTAGCCGGTACTACATCAAAGGTTCTGCACATACTGACTCATGAAATCCTTTGAACAAACTTGACAGCAGATAGTATTATCTTTATTGTACAGAAAAGGAATCCAGAGCTTCATGGGTTTAGGAAGCTTGTTAATAGTCACTCAACTAATGAAGGCAGAGCCCTCATGCGAGCTGGGGTTTGTCTGGCAGGCAATGGCTGTTTTCCAAGGCGATGATGCATCTCTAATTCTGTGTCCTCATTGCTTTCCGTAGGGCCTCCACCACCTTAGACACTCAGGAAATTTCTTTAGTATTGTCAACAAAAAACCCTCTGGAAAAGATTGGGAAGGAGAAGGCGTTATCCAGAGAAGTGTTGGCAAATCAAGGAGAAATAGCCTTTGGAGGAAAAAGAGAAGGATTGGGTTTTATAACAAAAATTCCCACCCAAGGTTCCCAAACAAGTCTGCTTATGCAAATGACAGGTTTAAAGCTGCTTAGTTCTGATTGGTTGATGCAGCTGAGCCCTGATCAGGTGAGCTCTGCAGATCCCAAAGATAAAAAGGGGTGGGGTAGGTTTTCAGGAGAATGTGGAATACTTGGGAGACCAACCAACCCCCGATCCCTTCCACCACCCCCTACCTCACCCCTGACCACTACCTCCACTCCTTCCAGTCAGCAAATGGCTACTTGGCTCTATTTTGAGTATTAGGCCCATTTAGCCACTGGGGATCCACGTTGAAAGCCTGGCTTTTCAGCTTCACATTTTTTTCACATGCTGTGAAAGGTGTTTCACAAATAAAGTGCTTCTGGGATGGAAATGAACACACACTCATGCACAGACACACTCAGATATGTAGATAGACATTCAGACGCTCTCACTAGTCTCTGTCTCTCTGTATCTCTCAACCCATTAAGGAAACTCTTTACAGCCTAACAAAATAATACAGAAAGGCCTTGGTGTCTGGTCAGCAGGTCTCAGATGTCTCAGTGGCATGATTTCTGACCGGCTCACACCTATAAAGGACCAAGACAGAGGCAGTAATGAAGCTGCCACTCAGACCTTGTGTCCTCCGAGGTCTGACTTTTCAGGGGAGTCAGTGACTTGGGGGTTCCCTGGAAAGCTGGTAAATGGAGCTTCCAGCAAGGTAGGTTTGCTTGTTTTTAAGGGTGCTCCAGTGGACAGTTACCCCAGGAGTGAGAAAAAGCATAGCACCTTGAAATAAAGCAAAGGAGGGGTGGAAAGAAGAGGCCAGTGTTCAAATCTCAGCCTGGGCCAGGTTGGACTGTAACTCACATTTAAATTGGTTTTCTCACTATGCCAATTACTATTTTTCTCTCTTAACAAATTCGGTAGAACAATGTATTCTGTTTTCCTCACTCTGTGCGACCATGTTTTCTACTGTCATGGAAAACCAAGCAAATGAAAAACTAAATTGCTGTTGGTTAAAGTATTAGTTTCTGAGGGTTGCTGTAGCAAATTACCACAAGCTGAGTAGTTCAAAACAATAGCATTTATGCTTTCGGAATTCTGGAGGCCAAATGTCTCAAATTCGGGAGTAGGCAAAGCTGTCGTAGCCATTTGCCACATGCTGATTCTGTGAGGACTTTTTTTTGCTTATCTGTGGGGCGGGAAATAACAATTATGCATGGACTATTTCCTCCCCCCCCAATCAGTTTTCTTTAGTGTTTGTGTATTTATTGTGGCTCAAGACAACTCTTCTTTCAATGTGAGGTGAAAAAAAGAAAAGATCAGGCAGCCCTGTGCGGTTCCAGGAGGTTCCTTTCCTTCCCCGTCTGAGTACCTGCTGGCTCCTGGCATTTCTTGGCGGGTGCCTCTGTCACTCCATTCCCTGCCTTAGTGGTCACATTGCCTTCTCCTCTTTTCTCTGTTTTCTGCTCTTTTTTCTTCTTTTAAGGATGCATGTAACCGCACATTGGGCCCATCCGAAAGTCCAGGGGAAGCTGCTCCTCTCAGGATCCCTGATTACATTTGCAAAGACCTTTTCCCCAATGAGGTAATGCTCATAGGTTACAGGGTTTAGGCACAGAGATATCTTTTTAGGAGCCACCATCATTCCCAAGACAGTTGATGCGGCTTCATGAGGGTCAGTGGGGAGCATCTTCAAAGCCCACATCCCTGGACTTAGGTTCCCAGTAGTCAGGGGTCCAGGGACCTAAAGTTGGTGCAAGTTCTCCAAATGCTTCTGATGGGTCAGCCACATTTGGAAAACCCTGTCTTTCGCTTTTTTTTTTTTTTTTTTTAGGACATAACTAATCTAAGACATCTCTAGAATAATCTTCTGAAAAATCAAAGCACGTCCCTCCTGAGGTTGAAGCCTCCCTGCTCTGCGTCCCGTTGAACCTCCCTCTCTGACATTCCTTTGCACAGCGGGGCTCTGTGTGATGCTCTGAAGGTACAAAGCCTTCTTTCATCTCCAGTTTTTCACCCAGCCCGTCCCCTCCATTTGGAATCTCTCCCCACACCCTTTTAGCTTCATTAACTCTTCTATAAATTCCAGTGACTTTCCCTCCCATTCATTCCCGCAGGCACTGCGTCCACATCCCCAGCACAGCACTGAGGCCACTGGACTATGAGTGCACTGTTCCTTCCCTGCCTCTCTCGTACCACACTGTGAGTTCATTGAGAAGGAAGACCGTGTCTTACTCACCTCTCTCTCTAATACTTAGCAGAGCGTGTCTGAAATATAACAGTGCTTCACTACGTGATTACAACTTATATAAAATTTCTCTATTTGTCAAGGTCTTTATCAAATTCTTCTTAGTACGCTAACTCTGATGAAAATTTTGTTTAGGGCCAGATGTAGTGACTCATGTCTGTAATTGTAACACTCTGGGAAGCTGAGGCGGGTAGATTGCCTGAGCTCACAGGTTTAAGAATTTTGTTTAAAGAGAAAAATCCCACTGAGTTTCAAATTGAACTATCTTATGAATGAAACAAAACAAAAAGTCATGGGTTGGACAATTAAGTTTGCAAACTCATCCTAGAAAAAGTGCTGTATACCCCGTTGCTGACTGTTACTCTGGTCCCCTTCCAAGTATTCCCCTTGGTCATCTGGTGACCCCAGTGATATTTAGCAATGAGGTATGTAGCACTTTTTCTAGGATGAGTTTGTGAACTTAATTGTCTGAACACATATATATATATACACACACACTTTTTTTTCATTGATGGTCTTTTATCTCTTTCATTTGGTGGTACTTTTTAGTTTATAAAACACACTTTGAAACTTCACCTTATGTGCCACTAAAATGAATTAGGCACGAAAGATATGAGTATCTTCCTCTTATGGAGAAGAACATAGACTCAGTTAGGTCAATTGACATACCTAAGGTCACCCAAATGTTCAGTGATCTGACTCAAAGCCAGTAGAATTTTCCTGCCTAAGTTTGAAACACAAGTTACTGTCACAAAGTCTACTGGGAAAGTATTGTTGGACTCCACCTGGTCTGCAGTGAGCACAGGATATACAGTAGCGTCCTCTGGGGCCACTGAGGCTGACGAGACCAGGTAGTCTGCCTGACTACCAAGCCAGTGAGCAGGCTGCATCCCAGGTCCCCATCTGTGAGACCTGGAAGTCCCTTCTGGCACTAAGGACTTATTTGGCTGCCCAATGTGCATAGGTAAAATTTTGGGAAAAGCGCTAATTGGAGGTAGAGGCAGTGACAGTACCATCCATAGCTGTGTTAGCTTGGCTTCAGGGGATCTGAAATGACCACATAAACCCATGGCACAGCCACAACGGCCCACGTCTGCAGCCTTGGCCGCCTCTGTGCCTTTGCACCATCAGCTCCTTCACCACCAGGTTCCGTGCGGCAACAGGGATGTGATGGCTTGAAGCGAGCTTAGCTGAAGGAGTCACAGGGCTATTTTGGAGGAGACATAATGAGCCCAACAGGAGTCATCCAGGTATCCCAAGGCCCAAAGTCTCCACCTGGGGGATATCGGTGGTTTAGGAAAGATTTGGCTGGGAAGCCCTCTCCCTATTTAGCAAACACTTTTCCTCTAACAGTTCAGAGAAGATCAGAAGGACCTTCGACTTTGAGTGAGGGATTAGGGGAAAAGACAAAGGTAATTCGTGCTTTGATAAAAGAGGTGCCCTGGACTCTACGTGAATTTGCTCGGCGAGCTTGGACTGCTCATTTTTCTTCCTTGACTCATAAACTCTTATGCGTTAGTTGCACTTTTCAAATAAATGAAGAAAGAAAGAAACAGACAACAGCTCACAGCCTTAGTGTCCCATGTAAGCAGTCCTGGGAGACGGATGAGATGGCAACACCACTGATGACAAAGGGAAGCTCCCAGAGGTTAAATGGCTTAGCCCAGGTCACTGGGCAGTACATGAGGACCTAGAACTTCTTCCCAAGTCACGAGGCTTCTCTGTGGCTCTGTGTCCTGAGCCCTATCGCTGCCTCCCCAGGACCTACTGGATCAGTCAGGCTGTAACCTTGTGGGGAGCCCATCTTCCCTCACGTGGAGGGGTCTGGGTGGGGTGTCCTGTCACATGGCACAAAGAGTTCTTTCACCAGCTGCTCCAGCTGAGGACCACCCAGGACAAAGTTGGTTTCAGCCACAGCTGGACAAATGTAGGTCAGATCTGTACCAGAATTCC
This sequence comes from Galagoides demidoff, assembly GCA_963574575.1. NCBI lineage: Eukaryota > Metazoa > Chordata > Mammalia > Primates > Galagidae > Galagoides > Galagoides demidoff. The sequence goes on from CAUYQV010060013.1 coordinate 16,395, forward strand.
CCGGCAGAGTGATGAGACAATGGGATGAGTTCCTTAGCAAAGCTGTAATTTCCATCTCCAGAGGATGAAAACCCGGAGCAATTTTCCTCTGTGTCTGGCTGGCGGGGGCATTAACTCTGAACTCCCTCCAGGTCCCTCTGTGCCAGGCTGGCCTGTGCAGCCTGGGACGTGCAAAGCCTGCCCCCAGGAAAAAGAAGCTGTTTAGAGGGGTAGAAGGAGGCAGTCAGTCGCAGATACGTATCAGCTTCTGTTGTGTACCCAGATTATCGAGGGGATGGGGGCCGAGCAGCAAATGCGACAGAGTCCTTGGCCACTAGCTTTGCTGCTAGTGAGGGGAGATAAAGCCCAAATGAGCAAGGCACTGCCATGCTCTGTGAGAACAGGAAGAGACAAGATAACTGGATAGGGAGAAGCATGGGGGTGACTCGGGGAGGGGTTCAGGAAGGCCTCTGCGGGGAGATGCTTTTCCACTGTGACCTGAAGGATGGGAAGGCAGTGTCCAGGCAGGACACACAGAGAAAGAGCATGACAGAAGGGCCGACCTTCCCAGAGGCTGACAGCAAACGTGCCCAGCTTGTGATCCCTCCGACCGGCTGATGGGTCCCCTCAGAGATTGAATTTCTGCATCTATAACACGAGGACGGTATCAGTACCACTTCTCTGGCATGTCGTGAAGAATGAATGGGAAGGGGGAGATCTGTGTCTGCTGGGTAACTGACACTCATTTTCTCTGTCACAGCATTTGGGTGTACTGGCGTATAAGGAGTTGGGTTGAACCCCTGTCCAATCTGGGGTCAGGACGGAATGAATATCAAATTCCCAATCAGCCAGACCTCGAGTCTGGAGCAGCCCTCCTGACCAGGGTGAATCTCACCAAGTCAGTCAAGTCAGTTCTCCTCCTCCAGCCTCAGTTTCCTGTCCTGTATTTATTCAGCACATACCTGCTGTAGCCTTGCTGTATGCCGGCTTATGTCGGGAGCTGTGGGGATTCCAGGAAACAAAGCAAAGAAAGTCTAATAGGGAGTAAGAAATAGAGAGAGAACACACCAGTGAGGAAATGTGTGTGAGCATCGCTGACGGGCAGCGGTCGCCCTGATCCCCACATGAGCTGCTCAGCTAGGGGTTGGTGAGTCCCTGGCCAGCGGAGGAGGACACAGCATGTCTCTGTTCTGCTCTCCAGACTACAGTTTGCTCCCAGCTGCGGCTGCCTGTAGTCTTCCCCTTCACCCTATGAAGGAGGCAGGATTCCCCCTAGTTTATAAATGAAAAGAAGACAGCTGACTTTTTAGTCCTGAGAAGACAAAGGGCAGTGGCCTCATATTTGAAGTCCATGGCTGTTGTCCTGGCTGGGGGGGGCAGGGACCAGCAGGTTGGGGTCCCTTACTAGGGCACTGGGGCAAGGTGGAGCTTGCACCTCAGAGCAAGGCTGAAGTTCACTGATGAGAATGGGCCATGTGGACAGACAGGGAGAAGCTGCAGGCAGATTCCAGGGATGTGGCTAGGGACCACCAGATGGAGAGTGTCACCGGCACCGCGCTCGGGCTGAGGATGAGGTGACCGCCGCTGTGGAAGTGGGAGAAGGGGTAGCAGTGGTGCTGGGTCGTGTGGCGGCTTTGGAACTGCACCACCAGCGGTGACCTGTAGAAAGCAGTCATTGCTACACTGCGAGGCACATTCAGGTCCGCCTGCCCTTCAGGTCAGGGCTCAGAAGCCCCCACAGGGTGATCGGCGACAGCAGTGACACAGCACAGTTGGAACTGTACAGGTTAGAACTGGACACAGTTAGCCTGGCCCCATCTTCAAATTCAAACACAGGCATTATCTGCACCTGTCTCCTCCTCCATCCCGAGGTTCCAGCCTCACCCCTTATATGACTAAGGAACAGCAAGGCTGCCCAGCCCAAGGGCCCTGAATTTACGTGGCTTTTGCATGTTTTTAATAAGATGCAATTTAATTTTTTAAAACATGAAAGCTGAAAAATCATTGTTTACATTTTTTAAATTATAAATAAAAAAATAATTTTTAAAAAGTATATCTTGCAACTGTATATGCAGTGTAGGCCTTGGGTGAACTGGTGGGACAGATCCCACCACCTGTCTGTCACCACACACCCCACCCAGCTCCGCGTTTCCTGAACTCTCTTATCTGTAGTGTGCCTCTGGGAGCCTGTGTGTGCCTCTCACGTTCTGAGCCAAATGAGTTGTTTATTTACTTATTTTTTAGAAACAGAATGATTTCTAATCAGACTGCATTACAATGTGTGGAAACCTTCTATGTTGTGGCCCAGTTCAATTTTTCTGCATTTTGGAATAACAAAGGCCATCTGAAATTATTCACTGACAACAGTCAATGGCATTGGCCTTTTCTCCTCATTTGCCCAGATGGCAAACCCCAAGGTGCTATGCAGGAATCATATCAAATTTGAGATGGGAAGTGTCTCCAACCATCTGGAAGTTGTGGGGTCTCTCTCTTCTCGATGTGTGCGTCCATACGCAGAGGTTGTGTCTTACCTTCTAAACCTGTCCTCTTGGAATGTAGGCAATAGGTATCAACTAGCAGAGTGCGTTTTGCAAATATTTGGGTTTTTAACATAAATCATCACTTACTGAGGGCCACTATGTGTTAATTCTATGTTGGATGCTGAGATAAGAAAGAGAAAAAAAGACTCAGTGTCTTCCCTGAGGAAGCTCACAGAACAGGTGAGGAGGCCCAGACAATGAAAGTTAGGGAGAAAAAAGAGTAACTGGCACATGAAATGTATGATCAATAGTTTGATCAAAGGCAGAAGTGCTGGCTTCTTCTCCTATACAGACCTGCTGTTGTCATAGGCTAATGCCTGTGTATCTGAATCATAAACCCACCAGAGAATGAACCGGCCGCTGGAAATGGCTTCTTCCCTGTGGGGGGCTGCCAATACTCCTTGTTCCTCAATGTTCCCTACACTCAGTAAAGACTGTGACAATTTAAAAACTATTGATTAGCAAAAGGAACTGTACAAGATGAAAACAGAAATTCTAACCAGAAGCTCTGGTGTTTTCCAGTTGTAAATAATAAGTATGCATTTCTTTGTCTTTTTGCTTGTGGGAATAGGCTAGGAGGAACGGTCAGTATTGTCTAGTGTTTCATTTTAAAGAGGATGCCTCACTTTGCTGGCAATGCAAGGCTACTGTTCATGCTGATTATAGATTTATTTGCAGCGGGGGTGTTTCATTTTTTTAGCCTCCAAAAAAATAGTGCATCTCTCAACTTTGGATAACAATGTTACAGTTCCATTTGATCCCAGTATTGAATGCCTTTATAAAAGGCTGCATGCTGTCATTGTCGAGGGGATTATATACAAGGGACAACCGTGAAATCAATTAAGGAGTAATCTCTGGAAAAATGGCGGTGCTTTAGGAGGCAGGATAATTGACCGTTCTATAATAAGAAGGAGCAGAGCTCAGGCAGCATTTGGACAGAGGATTTCAATCAACTCGATACGACTCTGAAATTGGTGTTGGCACATTGTCCTATTGGTGAAGCATGAATGTTCAACTTATCAAGGGGCAGAGTCGTCACCCACCAGGTGCCATGTACTGTTCTTTAGCTATACAACCACCTGTGAGAGTGACAGCGGCCCTGTGAGGTAGACCTTGGAATTATTCCTACATAGTTGAAAAGTAAATGGAGTCAAAGAAGAAAACAACTTGACCATAATTACATGGATGGCAAGGGACAGAGCTGATGTTACGATCTTTTGTGTTAATTTATAGTCCAATTTTTTTCCATGATGCAACAATATAATATGTGTCCTTGAGTATTTTCTGCAAAGTATATAAAATGCCATTCAAATACATGGAATGATGATGGTAACTTGGGAGTTACTATGATTGCACAGATATTTGGTCATTGCAAAGATAATCTGATCTTTTTCTGAGAATAAAAATCCTTGCCAACCATAACGGCCTCTTCACAGGAAGGTGCTCCATGAGTGTATACACAGTACGCTCGGCCTGACTCTACCTCCTCCCTCCATCTCTTGCCTTTTGGTAAATTCCTCTTTTTCTTTCTAAAAATTTCCAGGTACAGGTGCTCTCAGAGAACCCCCACATACATGCACGTCCCTTATCACTTGTATGAATCTCCTCCAGAACTTGCTGCTGTGAACTGCAAGTACAACTTCAAGTCTGCTTTGAAGGCCAGGACTTGGGAAGATCCACGTTCATTTCCGGATTGCTAGTACAGGGCCTGAATATGGCAGGTGTTCAATACATGCTTGAAAAAGAAAGGGAGGGCAGGAAAAAGAGAGGGAATGTGATGAATATGGCACATTCAGATGTTACACAGAAAACCACCACAGGCTTCCTGAAGCAAAGGTGGCCATACCAAGAGATGGGCCCAGAGGCTGACCGGGAATTTCAGTCTGCAAAGACCTGGGAGCCTGCAGAACAAGCGTGTCCCAGGCTAAAGGATTGATACTCGGATTTTGATCAAGGGTCTTGAGCTACAAGAAGACGTCTTCATTTCCTTCAGTCATAAGACACTTGGCTCTGTGATTTACTTTTGTTTTCCTTGAACATATTTTTTTATTTTAACAAAAAAATAAAATCTAAGTCCAAGAGTGCTATCAGAGCTTTAGAAAAAGAGTGATTTCCAGTTGTTTGGGATTTCCTCTGGGTGGATCTTAGGGGTGCTGTGACTTGTGTGGGTTGCTATGGGGTTGGCTTCAACAAGCTCTGTGACTGTCTTTGTCTCCACCCTGAGCGATCCCAGGTGACAGTAAGTCCCTCGAGGGAGCAGCCCATTATGAAATGTAATCTCATTGTGCCATCATGGAAGGCCCCATTAGAGATTAACTTTTCATCTCACAGGGGAGGAAAGAGCTTCTAAGAAATAACTGGCCAGAGGTCCCTGCATGCTCCATGGTTCCATCTCCAACATTTCACACTGAGGAAACTCAGGCCCAGCTGGACAAAAGGATGCACCTTCTAGTCTTTGTTCAAAATGATGCTTTTACCTTGGTCTTCTCAGTTGTTAGCAAACATTGGCAGTCAAAGTGTCAGAATGAGAGTTCTTCCCATGTAGATTTATTTACACAAATACCATGAGCTATTTGGCTCAGACATAATCATGAACATTTGTGAAATTTAATTCTAAAATTATTTGTGTACTCCATATTAACTCAGACATAATTATAAAATACAAAGCCTCGGTGAAAGGCTTTATGAATACAAAGTGCTATGTGTTGTTTGCACTGATATTCTGAGAAAAAAAAAGGAGGTGTTTCCTAAAAGTAGTAATTTTCAGAAGACTTTGATCTGCTTACATTTTTTTCTTTTAGGAGAAATACAATTTAATCAACTTACACCTAAATAAAAAAAACAACTTGTGTTAGATGTTGTTATGGATTATGAAGTTAGAAGATTCTACTTTGCATGGATACTAAGAAAACTGATACCCAGAAATTTCTTATTCATGGAGCTCTAAGTCATGTCCTATGTCATGAGGACTTACTATACGTGAGGCCCTAGCAGAGGCAAGGAGCACTGATTTGGGGGGAAATATCAGGAATTGATGCTGATCATAGGTGAGAGAAGAGATATGATTTTGTGATTGAGAAATACATCATGATAAAGTAGTTAGTACTGAAAACATATCAGTCTTTTCCAGATTAATTTATGAGTTTAACACAATTTACATCAAAATTCTAGAGGTTTTAAAAGACAAAAGTTTCTAAATTTTATCTTGAGTAATAAACAGGAAGACACCAGAAGTTGGGGAACAAAAACAAGACATAAAATCTGTTTTATCTTATGCAATAACGTACTACACTGATACAAAATTAAAAGTAAGGTAGCTGCACAAAATTGGCAAATAAAGGAAATTACATCACGGGAATTATAGGAAACTCATCCCGTTGCATATATAAATATTGTATGTGATCAAAACATACAGTAAAAAAGGGATGAGTTGTTCAATGAACAGTGCTCAGTGCTTACACGTTTGGCTAAGATTTTTTTAAATTACATTTAATTCTTATATCATGTAATAAATACATTCCTGTTGGACTTAAGAATTAAATTAGGTTGATTCCATATCTTGTCTATTTTGAATAATGTTGCAATGAACATGAAAGTGCAAATAATTCCTTAACAACTCATTTTATTTTTGATATATATTTAGAAGGAGAATTTCTGGATCATAAGGTAGTTACTTTTTAATTTTTTGAGAAATCCCTCTACTGTTTTTCTTAATGGCTGTAATAATTTCCATACCCACCAACAATGTCCAAGGATTCTCTTCTCTTCACATCCTCGTCAGGAATTCTTATCACTTGTGCTCTTGATAATACCCGTTCTAACAGGTGTGAGGTATGTTGCATGTGTGTTTGAGACAGTCTCTCTCTGTCACCAAGATAGAGTGCAGTAGTGTCATCATAGCTCACTGCAATCTCAAACTCCTGGGCTCAAGCAGTCCTCCCAGCTTGCCCTCATGCATGGGGGACTACAAGCGCCCACCACCACACCTGGCTGTTTTTTTCTATTTTTAGTAGAGATAAGGTCTCATTCTTGGTCAGGCTGATCTTAGGTTCCTGAGCTCAAGCAATCCTAATCTTTTTGCCTCAGCCTCCCAGAATGAGGGGATTACAGGAGTGAGCCAGCACGCCCTGCCTCCTTGTGGGTTTAATTTGCATTTCCCTGATGTTTAATAATGTGGAGTACTTTTTCATGTATCCATTGTCCATTTGTATCTCTTCTTTTGAAAAATGTCCAGGCTAAAGGATTATGCAGATTCTCTTTCATCTCAGATTTCGTTCTGTTGCTTTACGCAGGATCAGGAAATCCTCAGTGAAGTGAGAGCAGCCCCTTTCCTCAGCCGGAACCCACCTTTCCTTTTGTGTAAGTTTTCATTTAGGTTGGGGCGGCACCTGTGGTTCAAGGAGTAGGGCGCCCGCCCCATATCCTGGAGGTGGTAGTTTCAAACCCGGCCCCGGTCAAAAACTGAAAAAATATATATATATTTAGGCTGAATAAGCAAGGAAACATTTGAAAAGCATACAAGCTGAGATCACTATTCCTTGATATGTCAGCTTTGGTGTGGAGGGGGCTGGGTCTTGGCAAGGAGACTGACTCTCACCGCCACAGTACCAGGCAGCCAGCTCTGTTTGCCACTGCATTCAATCCTCACAAAACTGACGTCTGAGGGGCGGGGCAGGAGAAAGGATCTCGGAGGGCTCACCTGCATCCGGGAGCCAGGAAGTGGCCCAGCACATGGGCCCAGCATAGCACAGCAGGAGGGCCTGAAGCTTTCTCGGACTCTCTCAGCTCTCTCCCTTACAGGGACAGAGCTCACAATTTCTGAGTGCCACAAGGTGTCGGGCATTGGGTTAGAAACTTTCTACGTTGCAGTGAATCCTTTCAGCAACCCAGAGGATAGAAGTTATTCTCATTTGATGACTCAGAGCACTGACACCAGAGGCTGCTGAGAGGCTGGTGACCTGCCCACCGTTGGGCCACCTGGAGGATTTCCTGTAAATCCTGCAGGATTTCCTGCAGGCTTTGGGGCATCTTGTTCTGATGAAGCACAGCCCCTCACTGAGCAGAGATGGCAACGACGGACCATCCGCGCCCCTTCCAAGCACCTTCAGTCCTGTTTTATGCCTATTATTTTTGTCTCTTTGTGGTGGAAATTTCTGTAGACTCTCACAGCCTCTTCTGCCTTATCTCTACTCTTCATCATGGCTTCTATCCAAGTTCCCCACCCGAAAGCCCCAGAGAAGTCTAGAATCATTTCCTGGAAAGGGGCTGGTGGGTGAGTGAGACGAGCCAAGGGTCTCTGCTACTTAGTTAGGTCCATTTGTGCACATACATGGGACAGTTTCCCTAACCAGACATTTATTTTTTAATAAGTTATACATTACAATCAATGTGGGAGCAGTGCCTATGGCTCAAAGGAGCAGGGCTCCAGCCCCATATACTGGAGGTGGTGGGTTCAAACCCAGCCCTGGCCAAAAAACCAAAAACAAACACAAACAAACAAACAGAAACAATGTGGGTAGGAACGCCCCCTCCTTCTCTCCGACTGTCCCCTCCTGACTTCCCCACCTCTAACTACACACAGAGAAATGAAGCATTCCTCAGCAAAACCAAGTGCAGACTCTGTGACTTCCATCCTCACAGCTTCCCCCTCCCCCGCTGTTGCCATGGGTGACCGCAGCCAACAGGTGCCACAGGTTGGGGGCCACATGGCAGGGCTGGCAGCGTGTCACTGCAGCTCCAGTAACTGCCATGTGGGCGAGAGAGGGACGCTCACCGGATGTTTTCCGTAATTAGTCCTTCCCAGAAGGGCCTCATTTGTCAATCTCAGATCAAAGGAGGACAGCGTTCTCCAGAGGGAAAGATAATGGCTGGATTCTTGGTGAAGCAAAAACTTCCTTCCCACCGCTCCCCGAGAGCGCTGCCCGTAACTGGGGTGAGAAGGTAGGAGGCGGAAGCATCGCACCCGAGCGGGGAGCGGGGAGCGGGCCTGGTGCTGGGCTGAGCTCCTTATGCATAGGCAGGACGCAAAGCAAAAGTGTGGACGAGCTAGGACTTAAAAAACAAAAAATTGCTTTTTTCATCTGACTCCAAGTTTAATCCTCGCCCCCACTTATCTACAGAGTGAAGCTGTAGGCAGCGGAGCTGTGGCTGGGGGGCAGGGGCACCAGGTAGACACCAGGGAAACTCATAACACTGGTGGCTGCAAACATTCTTATCTTTTTTTTTGCTGCAGAGGAGCTGGGTCAGTTGGATTTATATCCCTGGACCTTTCTCCGTGGCCCTGCAGAGGGGCTAATTCTCGTGATCCATCTTCACGACTCTTGGTGATGCTATGCCCTTCCTTTCTGCCAGCCCGGCCTTGGGTCCATCTGATCCACCCGCGCCTACCTTAGTACCCCAGTTGCGGTCCTAGATGGCAGTGTGAGGTTTCAGCTCCTGTCTGTGTGACTGGGAGTTAGGATGCTGCACCCTGCCCTCCAACAACCTAGGCATCATCAGTTTACACGGAGAAACAAAACTAGGAAGACGAAAATCTCCCAGACCTAAATCCAGCTTCAGATACAATGAGGTCCCACGTGTGAATAAGAGGCTGGGGCCTCAACACACACGGTTTCTCCTCCTCTGGGTGACCCCAGTTCTGTGCTAGGCATGTAGAATATACAGGATATATTCTTAATGTCCTGTTCAATCAGAAAATGAATCGATGGTGTCCATAGAAACAAAGCCTTTGGCACTCCTAGGTCCCCTAATGTGGAGATGGAAGCCCTCGAGCTCCACTCAACAGCTTAAAATAGGTCAGGCTGTGTTTCTGTTATTTACAAATGAATTCAGTTATACTCTCCATTGATTATTCTGACTGGTCTTGCTGAGTGGAGAATTAAGTCAGTTACCTAAAAAACCTGATGCCCATCTCAGAATTAACCAGGGACTTATGAATGGCCAGGTCAGTCCAGTGATTGATCAGATGACCTCAGTAGGACAGGTAGGAGAGAAGCTTCCTGCCTTTGTTTGGGACTTATCTCCAAATCTCTATTTTGTCATCTGTAAAATAAGGACGAGTTGACAGATTAAAAATAATATAATGTCTATAACAGTACTAATATAACTACAGTTTGGAGAGCCACTACCAGGTCCTGGGATTTTAATACAATCACGTTGTTTCTTATTTTTTCTTTACCTTTCTTCCTTTCTTCTTTTGTTGGGACCAGAATTGCCACTGAGAGACCACCACACACATGTAAAAACAATGAAGTGCTTTATTTGCAAGCATATGCCTGGGTCACTCCACCCTACAGCATAGCCAGGGGAAGGGCCACCCAAAATGAAGTGAGAGGGAGGTTTTTAAAGCCTGTAGAGGAATTTCATTAGGCGTTTTGTCGGGAGGGGTTGCCATTGGCTGAGCTGTTGTCCAAGGATGCTTGGCACCACCTGATACGCCAGAGGTGCTATAGGCTGGGTTTAAGGTTAGGGACTTTCCAGAGGAGGGTTGCCTGTCCACTTCTGATAGACTGGCTCCCTCTGGGCTGAATGACCTTGCCCAGAAGTGCGGAGGCAGTGGGAAGCTGGTCCCTTTCAGACTGGCTGCCCACAAGTGGAGAGGAGGGAGCCAGTCTCCTTCTGATAGACTGATTCCTCCTGGGTGACCTTGCCCAGGAGGGGAGTTGGGAGTTAGTTCCAAGATGCAGTTACATTAACCTCTGCATTCGCAAATGGAGTTACATTAACGTCTTCACTTTCTCTTTCCTGATGATTAATTTTATGTGTCCATTTGGCTGGGCCACCGTGCCTAGTTTATTTGTTCAAACATTATTCCACATGATTCTGTGAGGTGTTTTTGGGTGACATTAACATTTAAATCATTTAAATCCTATAGACTTTATAAAATAGATTGTCCCCCCCTATAATGTGGATGAACTCAGTGGAAAACTTGGATAGAACAAACAACTGATGCCCCGTCAGATTTTAGACTCACCAACCTTCCACAACTGTGTAAGCCATTCCTTAAAATCAGTGTTTCTTGGGCAGGCATAGTGGCTCACACCTATAATCCTAATGCTCTGGGAGGCTGAGACAGGGGTATTCTTTCAGCTCAGGAGTTCAAGACCAGCCTGAGTAAGAGTGAGACCCATCTCTAAAATTAGCCAGGCATTGTGGCAGGTGCCTCTAGTCTCAACTATGGGGGAGGCTGAGGCAATAGGATCACTTGAGCACAAGAATTTGAAGCTGATGTGAGCTATGACATGATGGCACTCTATGAAGGATGACAAACTGAGACTGTCTCATAGAACCAACCAAACAAAACAATCAATCTCTCTTTCTTCTTCCTTCCCTCTTTCTCTCTCTCTCCTCCCAAATATATACAAGTACTCAAGTCGTGTTGAGATGTCCAAAGTGACTTATATTCATGTTTTGTTATCAGCATAGATTATTACAATTTTAATACAGTTTTGTTCTTTCTTAAAGTGTGTATACATTTTTGGCACCCTCTATGTATGTACAACACATATATATGTACACACATGTGCATATATATATATATATATATACACACACACATATATTCATTCACACATGGTATTGATTCTGTCTCTCTAGAGAACCCTGACTAATGTACTTTCCTTACTTCTTTATTTCTCCCCTTCCTCCTTTTCTCCCTCCCTCCTTTATCCCTTATTGATAAGGAAATTAGCTAAAGGAGAAGAAGCGATGCTCAAGGTCAGCTAGCTTGGAGGTAGCCAAAGCTGGGACTGAATTTCAGGTTCTTCTCAGGTCAAAGCCTCCGTTGTGTCCACAGTCCCATCTAGTGGATTGTGAGGGGTTTGGCTGACTCTTCTGGCGGGTCTGGCTTTCTGGCTTTGGTTCCTTACTCTGGGTGTCTGAACTGCACCTGTGAGAGCTGCATGGAGACCACCCAAGACTCTCTCAGAGAGTGAGCTGGACACTAGGCATTTCTTGTCTCTCCTTTGTTGGATTTTGCAAGTCAAGTGGACATATTATTCATGATAACATATCATTTCATGGAAAAAAAGAAAAACTGCATCCTATGTGTGGCTCTGGTCCACATAAGATATAGTTAAGCTGCCCTTCCAAGCTCACCAGCTCCCCACACTCCCCCTTGCTGGAGCTCACACCCCTGCCCACTCTTCAGCAGCTGCCCTGCCTTGGTTCCCACCAGCTGTCTGCTTCCTGCAAACCCTCCCTCACAACGTAGAATGATGTATTTAAACCAATAAGTTCACTCACCATCCCTTTCTCTCACCTTAAGCAAAAAAACACCAACTTTACCACCATGTCCTAGATGCAAATCCAGGCAGACATCTTTCCCTGAGGTAGGTTATATCATTGTTCAAAATGGTCAGTGCTGCCCTGAAGAGGGCTCCTCCTTGCCCTTGACAAGTGTTGGCCACTAGACCTTCTCTGGCCAATGAAGTACCAGCAGGAAGTGACAAGGGCCTCGTCTGACCCAACTGTTCTACCACATGTCTTCTCTGTCCTCTGGCAGGACACCTGTGTGCTCTAGACTGGATTCCAGGATAAAGACGGTGTGGGGATGACCCTAAATTAATCTGTGATTCTCAGTGAAATGAGCAAGCAATTAGAGTTCACGGTCAGCTGCCAGGATTTTAGGGTTATTTAGTTATGGTCACATAACTCTGTGTGGGCTAAACCGTCTCTCCTTCTGAACCCTGAGGGTTCACCATGCCATGGCATGCACTTTATTTTTATTCTATCCCTTATCACATTCAATCACCTTTTCTTTTTACATATTTCCCTTGCCCATTGGCTAAAGGCAACCTCATGTGCTAGAGATTGTGTGCTTGTTGGTCACTGTTATCTCCAATGCCAAGAGCAGGCTGGTGTTTGGAATGTGTTCTCTGAATGCATTGAATCAAGGTCTTAGCCCACAAATCTTGTGTAAATACTAATTAAGTTAATACAAATCAAGAGGTTATTATCAGTGCTCAGGATCAGAGAGAGGTGTGGTGTATGCAATTAAGATGAAAATAGTATGCATTATAGAAATGATCAGAGCTTGTACTTTTTCAATAAATAGAAACTATAGATATAAAGTACTAAAAAAATAATTCTGGAAATGATACCAGGGTTGTTATAAGGCCATTCAAAAGATGTCTTTAAAGTTCTGGACCATGTGGATTCCCTACCCCTTTACAGTTGCCAAGAAGAAAAGTAACATTCACAGCATTCTTGTGTTTAAAGGAAAAAAGGATTTGCTTGTACAAAAGCGTATAATAAAAGCATATCAACTCTCACGAAGCCAGTGACTCACAAGAGTCATCAGATACTCTCCCTTCTGCCTCATCCATGCTGGGATGTCAATTGCTCATCCCTGCTGTTAATTCTGTTCCTCTTTGTACAAATTGTCTTCTGCTGTCCTGTTACTGTCCTAACAGCAGTGACTTACGTTGTCCATGATGGTAGAGACTAAGACATATGAAAATTATAGATTAAAGCAGCCACAGGAAGATGAATTTCTTAAAAATCAAACTCAAGTAAAAATATAAGAATAGATAGTGGTTTGTTACTCATTCATTTTTAAAAAATAAATATTGACGGGTGCTGTGCTCTGATCAGTCACCAGCACCCCTGTGAGCTTTTCAATCTAAGAAATGATCGTTGCAAAGACATCCAGGTTCCCTTTCTCTTTTGTCTTGCCACCTGTTTTCCCATAGCATCAGAAGACTGCTTTACTCTTGAACTTATTAAGCCCAAACATCTTCTTTGACTAAGGTTGAAAGAGAAGGGAAATTTCACTCCAGAATGTGGCTCCCTGATATAACAAGTATCTTGAATTAAAAACCTTTACAGATTAACAGATATTGGAAGAGACTGTTTCCCGTATCCACAGAAAGATAGAACAGATCTATAAGGGAAAACAATTGTTCTCATTCCCCTCCCTGTTATCTCATCATCCATTATAGAAAAGAAGGGGATTGTAACCACACCTGAACAGACTCTTTACACAAGATGATTGCCTCCAGCTATTGTTTAAATTTCAAAGAAAATTATTTACAAGTTGATCTCATTCCCGAATCCAGTCACCTCCCTGGTAATCCTTTATTGCTCCTCAGTAGAATTCCTCTTCTCCCCCTTCCATGACCCTTTTGGTCCTGATGCAAGCCCCATTCTTTCTGTAACGCCAAGATAGTACATAGACTTCTGGACCCCACTGGAATATTGGGCACTCACTCTGTGATTCTGCCCTTGTGAGCACAGTTAAATAAATCAGTGTGCCTTTCCTCTTATTAATCTGTCTTACTGTGAGTTGGTTTTCAGGAAAACTTCAAGGGGCCAAGGGCTTTGGCACCGACAAGGTTAAATCTGAAAAAATGTCTAACTCAAAGACAGTAACTTTGTCAACGCCATTCAGAACTAGAACCAGAGTTGTTTATGTCCTAAGCTTTATTCCCCTCTTTTTCCCTTCATTTAAAAATAATTTCTGAAGGGTTATTTAAGATGGTTTCAAAGATACTCAAGGAGCTTTACCAGGTTTTTTAGTAATCACGTCAAGGATCTCACCCTCATCTCCAAGTTTATTTGTTTGGATTACAGTATATGGTCTGCACATTGTCACCAGAGTATAGCTCTGGAGCTGTGAAAATCAGGCAGACCTGGTTGTGTCCTGACTCTGGTTTGACCGCTGCATGTTTTCAGACGAGAAACTTAAAACCGATTAGAGACTCCATTGCTATTTCTTTTAAACAAGTGAAAGCTACTTAACCCATCCTGAGGATCACATGAGGGTGTGCCTGAGAAAGTGCCTCTGACCCTGGGAAGAATCTCTCTGCTGCCAGCTATGACCATGTCATATGTCTTTTTATATTTATTATTCATTTATTGGTTTATTTCTTTCTTTCACACAGGGTCTCATTATGTCACCCTGTGTAGAGTGCAGTGGCATCCTGGTTCACAGCAACTTCAAACTCTTGGGCTCAAGCAATCTTCCTGCTTCAGGCTGCTGCATAGCTAGGACGACAGGCACCTGCCACAACGCCTGGATAGTTTTTCTATTTTTAGTAGAATTGGGGTCACTCTTGCTCAGGCTGGTCTTCAACTCTTGAGCTCAAGTGATCCTCCTGCCTCAGCCTCCCAAAGTGCTTAGATCAGAAGATTTTTCATACACTGGGGACTTCTATGAATTAATATCTTTCTGTTCAGCTGGGCCAAGCTTAAGCCAAGAATTTCCTGAATACTTAATTCATTGTCAGGCATAGTATTAGTACATGGGCTTTAAAAGTATGTACTTTTTTCCACTGCCCATTAATTATAGCAAGCTTTTTCTCCATGAAAACATTTCCTTTGTGACTTTCATGAAATCACTGCAATTTCCTAATAAGGAAACACACTCAGTGCCTGCTCATGGTCTCTATTCCCATCACTGAGGGACTGCAGATTATAGGAGTAATCACTGGGGCTGTCCCGCTAATTGCCCATTCAAGTTTCCATCCTAAACTCTGACAGCAGCACAAAGCATCTGAAAAAAACAGAACAGAACACAAGAGAGTTTATTTTAAAATATATGTTTTTTAGATTTATAAAGCCTCCCATTCCGAGATGGTCAGCCTGCAGGCTGCAACCCTGTGTGAGGAATAAAGCCCTCGTTTCCAAACTAACGAGCCTCGTGATTCTTCAGCGGACAGACCATAGGACACTTGCCCTTATATAAATTCTCTGAGAAAATATTATTAGTAGCAAGAAAAACAAGAGCAGAGATGTAGGAGGAAAGAGAGAAAAATAACAAATGGAAGAAATGTGATCTGTGGAGCTGGACGGATGATTCAAGGCCTGATGAGATGGCAAACAAAAATGTGACTTCAAAGGTAATTATTTAACTGCCCAGTCACACAAATATGCAGGAGTTAATGCTTTGGTGAATACATTTGCTTTCAGTGTTCACTAGACTTTCTGCCGTGTCCCCTCCGTTCCACTCCCCCTGATTTTTGCTATATTTTGATACCTGCATTTAAGATTCCCAGGTCCATGTCGAGGCTGCAATTGTAGGAATGTGATTCCTCTCGCATCTGGATAACACCCTCTCTATTCCCATCGCCCCTTTGCTTCTTTCAGGAATCTGTGAAGGGTGCATTAGCGTTTATAGCCCTCTACAAGGTGGGGTTCTCCTCTTGAGGACCCCCTCTGTGAGGTTCTCCAGCCTTCTGTCTGCTTAGCTTCTCCCTGGCTTTCTGACACACTTCCTCTCCTTATGTCCTGGAATAGCTTTTTTTTTTTACCCTATAACATGTACATTTCCCCTCCAATTTAGAGAAGACAAACTGGCATTTCTCTTAATCTTTCCCTTCCTGTCCCACATTTTTTCTCCTTGTCACTTTTGTCCCTAGCAATTAATGCATGTGCTCTGAACATCGTTCCACACTCACTCCTCAACTTCCTGTGCCTGGATTCTTCAGTGAACTGAGAATATATTGGCGTACGTCTGTCCCCGTTCCAGCTTGGACCCAGATGAGGTGCCTGGTGTTGGGGGCTGGGACAGAGAGGCAAGTCACAAAATGTCTGGAGGCAACCTGGAAGGGGCCATTGCTTGAGGAAGCTGGAGGCACCGTCCACACCAGGTTAAGAAACTGGGGAATATTGATATGAGGATTTGATTAGGGTAGTAGATACTAAATAGTTGCCAAGGTAAAAATTGCCTACCTTTTCTATTATCAGGTGAATGCATACCTGTTGAGAATAAAATTTTACAGAAAATCCAGCATCCGGTCCCCACCAGGATTGCTCTCCCGGGTGTGGGTGGGTGGAGGGCCTGCCTAATCCACTTGCTGCAAGGGGCTGAACAGAGGACTTCTCGGGTTGCCAAGGCCTCCTCATGCCTGATCCAGGCGCCTTTTCTCCATCTCTCCTCCTCTAAGTGTCTGCTGCTTTTAATCCTTTCTCATCACTAAGACTCCCCATGTTTCCCTGTCCCTACTTCCCTACTTTGGACCTGAAGCTTTGAGGAATTACAGAACTTTGGTTACTTTCTATTTCTCAAATTCTGCTTTTGTAAATTTTTCGCTGTCTCCATTCCTCCCTCATCCCATCCCAGTGGATTCCCAAGCTCTGGGCTCCTCTTTCCATATACCCTGTCCGCTGCTGTGGAGAACCGACCTGAACTGTCACCTTTCCAGGAGACAATCACATTGGCATCCTCAAAGCTAAATCAGCCTGGTGCCCAGGTCTTGAGTCCTCAGGTCTAACAAGGATGCCCAGTCTTCACTCCCTAGGTCTAACAAGGGTGCCCAACCTTGACTCCCCAGGTCTAACAAGGGTGCCAGTCTTGACTCCCCGGGTCTAACAAGGGTGCCCAGTCTTAACTCCTCAGGTCTAACAAGGGTGCCCAGCCTTGACTCCCCAGGTCTAACAAGGGTGCCAGTCTTGAATCCTCAGGTCTAACAAGGGTGCCCAGCCTTGATTCCCCAGGTGTAACAAGGGTGCCCAACCTTGACTCCCCAGGTCTAACAAGGGTGCCCAGTCTTGAGTCCTCAGGTCTAACAAGGGTGCCCAGTCTTCACTCCCTAGGTCTAACAAGGGTGCCCAGTCTTCACTCCCTGGGTCTAACAAGGGTGCCAGTCTTGACTCCCCGGGTCTAACAAGGGTGCCCAGTCTTGAGTCCTCAGGCCTAACAAGAAACTCCATGTCTGTTCCAAACCAGGCCTCCATTCCCAGTGGTCTCTCTCTTAATATCTCTATCCATAACTCCTGCCACTGCCCATAATTGGTCAATTAGGTTCACTTATTTTTCTTTTTGAGGTTTGTTTTGTTTTACATCTGTCATTTTGTGTCTACCTCATGGCCTCTGCCTTAGTTCTCAGCAGGACTCATGCGGTGGTCTCTGTCCATTGTCCCCATGTCCACTGTCCCACTCAGCTCTAACAGTCCAACCTTCTACTGATGCTGGAGCCTGAGCTTGGCTGCTCACAAAGTAACTGACCAACCCAGATGCAGACCCGTGTTTTCTGCCTCTAATTTTTATATCCTATACTGACATTTTCATATTTCATATAGCATATACAGACACCAGAAAAGGTGGGAATAAATACCAAATTCACTCCCGTGGTTATCCAATAGATGATCAAGCCTAAGAAGAAACGTTGAAAAACAGGTGAAAAGAGCACTTTTCCCATCTGATTCTAACAGCTCTGTGACACAGATATGATTCCCCAGCCACTACCCATTTTATACTTGAGTAACCATAGACTCAGAGAAGTTCAGACACCTTCCCAAGGTCACCCAGCTAGCTGGGGCTGAGGCAGGCATTTCATCTGTTTTGTGTTCCAAATTTGTTTCTCCCTAAGCCATCATGTTCTTTAAAGCCTGGGAGCTGTAGCCAAATTCTCATATGCAGACGCATGTGCGTGCACACATACATGCCCTCAAACACACACACACACACACACACACACACACACACTGGCACATCTGTTGGTGGAGAGTAAAAGGCGCATGGCATTAACAGATTCATTTAAGGATTAATGGGTTAAATCGCCATCTCTTTTCCTTATTCTGTATCATGTTCTTCATGCTGTGTCCTTAGGGTAAATTTGTAAGAAAATGATCTCTAACACTATACTGACTTTACCATTTACCTCACCCTGGCACTGCACTTAGAAAAGTTACTTGCAAGCAGTATATTTTGCAAGTAACTTTTCCTGCTCAATATGCTGTGCTCTTCCCTTACTGGGAGGCAGAAGCCCATTAGCATCTGGGTTCAGGTGTCAGGGAGTCTGCATGGGTTAGTTTGCAATCACTGGCTTGGCTGACCTCGGAGGAGGAGGCTCAGGACCACTGCTGCTGCCTCCACCTCTAAGCAGAGCAGTCAGGCCCTTCCCAGCCTCCCAAGGGAAGGAGTTCCTGCCAGTCAGCTCATTTACATCATAATAACACTCTGTCTTCTGTGTCTTTTTACCTTAAAAAAGCAATGAGTGCTTTTGACAGTCTTTCTTTCCTGATGAGATGTCTGATTAGCTGTCTCTCTTAGACAAAAAGTTACTTTATCACAGTGTTTTACAAACAGGGAGAGAGTTGTCAAGATCCAAATGAAAGCGCTGTCTCTTCTCCAGGTCTGACACAGCACGGGAGAGTGAAGGAGACCCCCAACTCTGAAACCCAGCAGCAGCGGCTGTGGGGAGCAGAGTCAAGAAGCAGGCGGATGGAATGGATGCAGAGGAAGACTTTGGAGAGGACCTTCAGTGAAGACGAGGAAGCACAGCCAACCCTTCCTCATCACAGAGCAGGCTCAGCAGAGAAGGAGCTCTCACTGGTCTTGGACTGAGTTCAAATCTTGCTTCGACTTACTGTCCCCGGGGCATGTGGGTAAACCCGTCTCAGTTGAACCATCTAGCCTCATAAAAGGGAAAAGAAACCATCAGTAGGAAGACCAGCCACATGCCAGATGCTCTGGTCATTACGTATCGACACACATCACCTCCCCGTGTCCTCACAAACCTGACAATGGAACAGCATTTCCACTGCTTTTCTGATTATGTGTTGAAATTTTATTTTTAGTTTTGATAACCACCTGCGCCCCATTCTTTTTCCTCCAAGTAGCCTAGGATTCACGTCCAACACATTCATATCTTTGATGAATAGTGTAGAAGAAGCTAAGTTTCCTGAACCCATTCAAGGTGTCATGCGTTATTTTGGCACTTGATATCCTTACTTTATTTTTCATATCAGGACTAAAGGCAAATACCATTAGCCCCAAGGTCGAGGCAAAAGACTCCGGGAAGCACCATCTAGTCTGTTTGGTCATGGCTAGGTCAGGATCTACACTCAAGTCCAGCTAACTCTAAAAGCTTTACAATTTGCACTCCAAGCTCTTCCCATTTTTTTTTTTTATTCCAGGGCTTTAAATCCATTGAAAATGTCTCATCATTCTTGATTAACAAAATCATGTTATAAGTCATATCACCCAATCTTTATTATAATCTTCCAGAAAATTTCAGTTTCTGATAGTGAATCAGTGTTGAAATCGACCGTAGTTTGGTTTTTTAAAAATACTTAATTATGCTAATTGCTATTTCTAAGCATACTTAGCATTTTGAATTATTTGGTGTAATTACGTCAAACAACATGTTTAATTTGTCATGTCAAGTACAATAATTAGTAATAATTCTTGAAAGGATGTCATTACGAATTTGAGGTATTTGGAGGGTGTAATTATGTCAGATGTGATAATAAGAAAGGGTGATACTAATGCTTATAGAAAAATATTGCCACCAATATTGTGAAAGTTGAATATTTCGGCTACTTTTTATATCTTTGTTGCTCAACAGAAGTCAAATCTGAGATGATTTAGTGGTTTGCTTATTAACTAACAGAATAAAAGTGAAGTCTTGGATAACAGCTGAACTAATGTCTAATCCATCAAATGTCCTTCTTTTTTTCTTAACTCTAGAGTGAATATTAACACTTTTCCATATTAAGTATAATAGTTCCACTTAATAAATGACTCTGAGGAAATAAGGACAATCTAGAAACTGATGATTTTTTTTCCAAATATAGAAATTTCAGGTTAAAGTAAGAGAGTGGTGTGAAATTAAATGTGCTAACCGTTTCACAGCTGTGCGGCACCAAATCACTGGTGTATTTCGTTTTCAGCAGTCTTTGCTGGGAGATGGAGACAGTGCACGCTGTTTGCTGGAGGGGAGGAAATAAGACGATGTCAAACTGCTTTGTAGTTACAGGTGGTTTACCAGTGTCTAGACTGTCACCATTATCTGGATATTTTAGATTCAGTCAAGAGTAAAGCAGGGAAAGAAGAGGATTTGAAGTGGTGCAATCCCAGTCACAAGTGGTGGTAAGCTGCTCACCAGCCAGGGGGTTCTAGCCAATCCATTTTGCCTCTCTGACCTTCAGTTTCCTTAGTGATGAAATAAGAAAAATAATATAAATTGCAAAAACAAGGTGAGGACCAAATGACCTTTCCTTGATGAGTGTTGGCTCTGCATAAAGGCAGAAGTCTGGGGGCCCATATTAGAAAAGGGAGATCAAAAGTCTTGTTTTTCCTCCACTCCTCACCTTTTCAGTTTCTTGGAAAACGGAATGTGGTTTTAAGAACCTTTGTGCTTAGCCCTTGATTTAGAATTCCAGCTCTCATGGCTTAAAGGTCAAAAGTAGACAAAAGACTCCCTCTCCCTTCCTTAAGCGTGTATGTATCAGGGCAGGAAGAAGGAAAAGACAATTTGTGATACAGCAATTATTATATTTCCAAAACTGAAGATCGGGGCATGGGAGAATCCTTTCACCCACATCCTATTGGCCAGTGTCACTGCCAAGAGCCTGTAAACTCTACCTTTGTGTGGCAAATCTGCCCAGCCCTGCAGGTGGCTGACAAATAGCTGTGTGTCCTTCTGGGTTCATCTTGGGCATTATCTCTTCTGTAGAATCCTTCTCTGACTTTGCTCCTCCAGGTAGATTTGATTATTCCCTTCTTTGTGGTCTAATGGACCTGCACGTTATCGGTTCAGTCATTTTGTTGTAAATCCCTGTCTCACTTGCTTGGTTTCTTCCACTATAGTAACTAGAACTCTCTGAGGAACAGGCCCTGTGTGTTGAGTGTTAGATGAATCCCTGCCTATTCCCCAGTATCCAGTGCTGACCAGGCCTATGGCAAAAGTCAGGCAAATGTTTGTTCGATGAGTTAATCAATGAATAATCTTGGCCATGGTGTCAAAAATGAAAGCTAGAAATAGAAAATATTCAGAGTTGAATTCAAGCAAAAGCCATTAAGCTGTTCACTCATCCATCGATTAACTCTGCAATCACCTTCTGATCACTGGCTAAGTACCAGGCATTTGGCTGGGTGCCGGAGATGTATTGGTGAACTAATTTACACAGACATGTTTTCCTTATACTCTGGTATGGTGTTTCTCAAAGTGTGATTGAGGAATTGCCCACATCAGAATCAAGGGGGTGGGGATGTTATAAATGAATATTTATATCATGAATATCACACCCTCTGATCTACTAAATTAGACTTTCTGGATGTGGGCCCTGGAATTTCCATTTTTTAACAAATACTTGATTCTTATATTTCTTCAACTTTTAGAGTTACTGGATTACATGTTGACTTGGTTGCATGCAAAGTGTGTGAACTTGGAATAGTTCTTCACCATCTCAGAACCACCATTTCCTCATCTGTAAAATGAGACCAACACTGCCCACCACAGAATGTGGAGGGAGGACCATAAATCATCTCCTGAAGGCGCCTCCCAAGTGTTTAGTTAATGTTCAGTTATTTTTCAAAGGAAATGATGCTGCAGGTTACTGAGCTCAGGAAATGGCCTGAACATGTGATTTTAAAGAATCAAATCTCAATTTCCTACAGTAAAACATACATCCATTGGAAATGAACAACCACTTCAAAAGCTGTTGGCTTTGTCACCTTAGATTCCGCCTAATATGTTTTCAATTCAGTTTAACAACTGAATGTCCCACACACATTTGCACCCACACAAATGTGTATGAACAAAGATGCTGAGGTGAAGTTGTTGACTTCCAGCCACTCATGATCAGAATGGGGCTACGGACCTCTATATATTAGTCAGGAACCAACCCAGGAAACAAAACATTCACAGTCTTGCAAGAAGTTGGTTGTTAAAGAATGACAAGTGGATTCTGGTAGAACTCAAGCGTAGTACCAAGAAGAGAACAAATGATCCCATCGCAGGGTGGACAAGAGACTTAAAGAGAAACTTCTCTGAAGAAGACAGACGTATGGCCTACAGACATATGAAAAAATGCTCACCATCCTTAATCATCAGAGAAATGCAAGTCAAAACCACTCTGAGATATCTAACACCCGTTAGATTAACCCATATCACAAAATCCCAAAATCACAGATGCTGGCGGGGTTGTAGAGAATAGGGAACACTACTACACTGCTGGTGGGAATGCAAACTAATCCATCCCTTTTGGAAAACCATATGGAGAACACTCAGAGATCTAAATATAGATCTACCATTTGATCCTATAATTCCTCTCTTAGGTATATATCGAGAAGACCATAAATCACACTATAATACAGATATCTGTACCAGAATGTTCACTGCAGCCCAATTCA
>CAUYQV010060014.1:0-10751 GCA_963574575.1 Galagoides demidoff
CCAAACAACAATGATGGCTGCAACCAAAAAATGGCCGGGCGTTGTGGCGGGCGCCTGTGGTTCCAGCTACTTGGGAGGCGGAGGCAGGAGACTTGCTTGAGCCCAGGAGTTGGAGGTTGCTATGAGCTGTGATGCCATGGCACTCTACCCAGGGGGAGAGCTTCAGGCTCCATCTCAAAAAGAAAAGAAAAAAAAGATTTTCACAGCAGGAGTTATGACCAGAAGAATTTTCCATCAACCTTCAGTTAGCAACAGAATAAATTGATCAGAGTACACTATTCCATCCATGTTTTAATTGTGTTCTGCATAAAAGTATATGACCCATAAGTGGAAAATAGGCAATATATAATATAAATATAGACCACTTGCGCCTCAAAGTAATACTAATCTGGTTTCTGATTTAGGTTTTTGGGGTGGTGTTGGAAAGGATATTTCTGGAAGGTGGAAAAAGAAATTTAGGCTCAGTGGCAGTCTACATAAGTAGGAAAATGGGGCTGGGTGTGGTGGGTCACGCCTATAATCCTAGCATTCTGGGAGGCTGAGGCAGGTGCATTGTTTGAGCTCAGGAGTTTGAGACCAGCCTGAGCAAGAGCAATACCTCATCTATAAAAATAGCTGGGTATTTTGGAGGGTGCCTATAGTCACCACTACTTGGGAGGCTGAAGAAGAGGATTGCTTGAGTCCAAGAGTTTGAGGTTGCTGTGAGTTATGACACCACAGCACTCCACCAAGGGCAACAAAGTGAGAGTCTGTCTCAAAAAAAAAAAAAAACAACTTGAAAAAAGTATGAAACTGGATGTTCTGTCTTGGGCAATCTTTGAGGTATTCCAGTTGGCTGTAGACTATTAATATCAATTGGAAATAACTTGGCCCTAGGTTGTCTTCACAAGGCAAATTACCAACTTCCTAGGCTTAGTCAAAGCATTTGATCTGCAGTGCATAGAAGTAAGTCTGCATCTCATTTCACTGTGGAACCTCACCTACTTATTATGTGGTAATAGTGTGCTTTCTTCCTTGTTCTTTTGTTGTGCCCTTTGATGCCACTGTTGAGTCTAGAAGCACCAAGAGGTAGACTCAATGATATACCAGAGATTAGGTAAACCAGGGTCTGAGAATAGTTTCTTTAAACTCAGAGGCTCCTACCTCTCACTCAGAATCTTTTGCAACTATCCCCTATTTTTAGTAACCAAATTTCAGGAGTATTTTGTAAGATAGTCACCCCTCCAAAGTTACAACTTTTCTTTCCTTCACAGACTAAACTTTCACTGAATGAGAGATTCTCGAAGCTGAAAATTGAGGAAATACCAGAAACAGTCATTCCCTGAAGACCAAAAGATCTACTTAAATGTTTGTTGTTAACAGGAAGATTTTAGTGAATTATATTCAAGAGCAATAACTTACTAACCTTGTTAAAATATTTCCCTTATATAAGTTTTTTTAAATTTTCTTTCTGTACCTAATCTTTAGAAACCTTATATAAGTTTTAATATGAGTAATCTGTCAAAACTAAGTGTTGATGTGGAAGAAAAAATATTTAGTTTCATTTTCATGAAAGAACAGGAAAGTGAGCAAAAAAGAAGGTAATTTTGAATTTTAGGAAAACATTAGGGAATTTGTTTCCTTGGTTTAATTTGTTCTTTGAACTCTAAAACCTATATTTTAGTCCTAAGAAAGCTTCATTTCATCAGTATAGCACAACAAATTAAGTGCCTTTTATGACTAAATATTCTGTGCCTCAAAGTTTGGTTAGTAAGAATGTAATACTTTGTTTTTAAAATGCTAAATTTGTATCCTACCTTTTATAATTTTTCTAGGAAATTGTGTGCTTTCGCTTTTGATATGAATTTAAACAATTTAAAATTCTTCTGTCAGTTTCTGTGAACAAAATAAATAAATAAAATGTATACATGACTTGTTTCCTGTCCATTGATTGATACTTGGTGTCTCAAGTCATAGTGATCCTGATACCAGCAGATTATCAAAGTATAATTGGATGTCAACTACTGTGTCCAGCGAAAATTATAGTTAAGGTACAGTGAAAATCATCAGTTTGTAATTATGTGGTACTTCCCTGCAAGGCTGGTATTTTTAATATAATTTAATAAATTCTATTCTCACATTTAATAGTTAATGTGCAAGGAAAATGTAATACAATATAGAGATATAGGAAAATTGGAGTCCAATCTGGCTCACTTATATCATTGCTTTCTGAATCAGATTAACAGACAGGGAAAGGGGGCGATACCTATGGTTCAAAGGAGTAGAGCACCAGCCCCATATGCCAGAGGTGGTGGGTTCAAACCCAGCGCCGGCTAAAAACTCCAAAAAAAAAAAAAAACAGACAGGGAAGACTTTCGTACTAATAACATTGTGCTGAGAAGCAAAATGATCATCAGTTTGATTTAAGGCCTGTAGACTTTGCTATAGTTTTGCTGTAGAGGAAGACAATGTGTATGAAGTTTCTTTTCTTTTTTTGATACAGAGCCTCAAGCTGTCACCCTGTGTACAGTGCTATGGCATTCTAAGTAGCTGGGACCACAGGCACCCGCCACAACCCCGCTGTTTTTTGGTTGCAGCTGTCATTGTTATTTGGTGGCCCAGGCTGGATTTGAACCCACCACCTTAGGTGTATGTGGTTGGCACCTTAGCTGCTTGAGCCACAGGCACGGAGCCATGAAGTAATGCAATTTATATCAAGTGATTTGTAGAGAGAATTTTCTTCTGGTCATAAAACAATATGTATTAACTGCAAAAATTTTATAAAATGCAAAATACTCCAAATTATTACATACACCCACACAGCAGTTATTTTTTGTTTGTTTTGAGACAGAGTCTCTCAAGCTGTTGCCCTGGGTAGAGTGCTGTGGCCTCACAGCTCACAGCAACCTCAAACTCTTGGGCTTAAGTGATTCTCTCGCCTCAGCCTCCCGAGTAGCTGGGACTACAGGTGCCTGCCACAATGCCCAGCTATGTTTTGGTTGCAGTTGTCATGGTTGTTTGGCAGGCCTGGGCTGGATTTGAACCCATTAGCTCTAGTGTATGTGGCTGGCACCCTAGCGCCTGAGCTACAGGTGCTGAGCCATGCACAGCAATTATAATACTATATCTAGGTGCATATTTATTTTCCTATCACTGATTCCATCCATAGCAGAGTCTTTTACAGTTTTTATCTAATTCCTCATTAATAGGAAGGCTGTTTCCAGTTTGTGTTTTTGTAAATTATGCTTGTAATGAGTTTCCATGCACCTATATCTTTGCAGTACATCTCCAATTCATTCCATATGATAATTTTCCAGAAGTAGAATTTCTAGATCAAATAGTATGTATTTAGAATGTTACACATATTGATGTATAGAAAGGTTGTATGTACTGTTTGATATCCCCACTACCAGAATATGAATACCCTCATCAACAGAGAATACAGGATAAATATAGTTTTCATTGTCTTGTTGGCTGACAGACAGTAATAGGTAAAGGGCAACAGCATAAGGCAATGAACCTAGCAATATTTTGCAAGCTTCAAAGGGTCTTTTTTCTATGTTAAATAGCAGCCATATAACTCACAATTCTCTCCCTCTCTACCTTGTGTAATTTTATAAGTATAGGAGCACAATCAGTTTGGAAAATGCCAAGAGGTAAGCATTCTAGTCTTTGGCAGCATGTGGACAAAGAAACCAGGGAAACTAAATTTTCCATTTTTGCCTCACAATCATAGCTTCCACCAATCACAGCATTAATTTTCCAGGTGTGTTTTTTAGACTAGCATTATCAGCATCGGCTGGGAACTTGCAATGTCTCAGGCCTCACTCAAGGCCCATTGAATCGGAAACTCTGGATATGGGCCCCAGCAGTGTGTGTTTTTTTTTGAGACAGAGCCTCAAGCTGTCCCCCTGGGTAGAGTGCCGTGGCATTACAGCTTACAGCAACCTCCAACTCCTGGGCTCAAGCGAGTCTCCTGCCTCAGCCTCCCAAGTAGCTGGGACCACAGGCACCCGCCACAACATCTGGCTATTTTTTTTTTTTTTGGTTGCAGCTGTCATTGTTGTTTGGCGGGCCTGGGCTGGATTCAAACCCACCACCTTAGGTGTATGTGGCTGGTGCCTTAGCCACTTGCGCCACAGGCACCGAGCCAGCAGTGTGTGTTTTAACAACTCCCCTCCCCGGGGGGAATTCTAGTCTATGCCAAAGTTTGAGGTTATACAGTATACTCCTTAGTAATAACCAAAATTCCTACCCAAGATTAGGTGAAAGTATAGTGTCTGCCCTGACTCCCTTTATTCATCTATCTTTCTGCTTTTTACTTCTTCTTCTTTTTTTTTTTTTGAGACAGAGTCTTACTTTGTCACTCTCAATAGAGTGCTATAGTGTCACAGCTCACAGCAACCTCAAACTCTTGGGCTTAAGTGATTCTCTGGCCTCAGCCTCCCAAGTAGCTGGGACTACAGGCCCCTACCACAACGCTCAGCTATTTTTTGGTTGTAGTTGTCATTGTTGTTTGACTAGCCTGGGCTGGGCTCGAGCCTCCCCCCCCCCAATGTGGCCAGTGCTCTAGCTGCTGGAGTTACAGGCCCTGAGCCTGCTTTTCATTTTTTTTTTTTTTGCAGTTTTTGGCCAGGGCTGGGTTTGAACCTGCCATCTCCAGCATATGGGGCCAGCACCCTACTCCTTGAGCCAAAGGCACCACCCTGCTTTTTACTTTTTAATGTGTGAAATTCCTTCCTTCACTCCCTGTGCTACATTCCCACTCTAATCCTCTATCCAGTAAATAATAGTGGCTAGATCTGTAGCACTCTATCAGTGTAGCCACTCTCACCTAATACTAGGGTTCCTACAGGTAGGGCCTATGATATACCAACTGATTACAATCTGTGTATTGATTGGGGGAAGAATAGGAATAATAGTATAACTAGAAGTGGCAGAGCTGGGTTTTGAACCTGGATCACTCAAGTCCCAGAGTTCATACTCTCAACCTCTGTAGTATTCATGCCTTTGGTTCAATATCGTCTCTTTCCAGGACCCTTTTTCCCCTCTTTAGCTGACTGTGGATCCTGCACACCCTTGAAAATGCAGCTCTTTTATGTCAAATGGATTTAAATGGGGGAAAACCCACACAAAGTTGTCTTTACTTGGTTTGGCCCCTTTGTGATTTGATCCCTGGTTGTGCTCTCCTATCTTATGCCTTTTCAGTTTTTAGCTCCCACAGACCCTTCCAGTCACACTAACTTCCTTGCTATGCCTCTAACACAGAAGCATGCTCCTGCCTCATACCATTTGTGCTTGCCTTTCTACCTTGGACAGTTTTCCCCCTAGAGTAGGGTGACCAGATTTTAACATTGGTAAAGCAGGACACCAGTGGTGGGGGGGGTTTGTTATGCCCGAAATTTCTCCCAGGTAACCTCCAGCAAACAGTCCGAGACACACTCCGATGTAAAAAGCAAGAGGTGAGTTTTATTCAGGCCCCGGGAAGCCCAGACTCTCCTGGCATGCAAGCCGAGGACGAGACTTCAGGCCCGGGTCACGCCCAAGCCTGGACTCTCCTGGCATACATACCGAGGAAGAGTCTCGAACCCGGCGTGGAGGTAGTTTTTATGGGGTACAGAAAGCAAGAAGGGTAGGAGGGTACGAGTACACTTTTCATTGGTGGTTAGTGATTTCACTAGTAAAGAAGGATTTGGATTGGTACAGGGGATTTCTTAACCGGGGGTAGAGGTAGTGTAACCTAATTAGGTAGTTGAAGGAGAATACCTGAATTTCAGTAGAAACCTGTTACCTATTATGGGAGCTGTTCAAGGGACTGAAGCTCATTACCTATTATGGTGGTATGGTAGCTGTCTGCCTAAGGTGTCTCAATCAGCGGCTTAATGGCTGAGCAGCAGGTGTGGGGGAGGCAGCAGGGAGTGGCCCTGCGGTTTAACAGAGCTTATGAAGTAAATGACAAAATGGCGCTGGTCTGGCCCTTTCATTGGCTTCAGAAACAGATGGTAGATGGTGATATTTTCATGCCATTCATGTGCTTATTTGTACATATTTGCATAGTGTGTAATATGTGGTGAATATGAGTAGAAATATAAAAGTGTTTCGGTAACATATGGAATGAAGAACAACTTTCTAGGACAGAGGAGCCCTCAGAGATCCAGCCCTCCTACTGCTTCAGCCTCACTGGGTGCTCGCCCCTGCTTTTCCTCTGCTAACAGAGGTTTGCCCGTGTCTCTGTAAGCCTGCCTTCCCCTTCCTCCTGGGCTGCTGTTCCCTGTCACCCCTGAATTGGTCTTCCTTAAACACCCTAAATCTAAATGGCCAGTCCTTAGCTGGTCACTCGGCCACACCCTGGTTTTATCATCTTCTTGGAGCTCATCACTATCTGAAAGGTTCTTGCCTTCTTAGGTATTTTTCGTCTCCCTGCTCGTGAAGGTACCTTCATGACAGGAGAACTCCGCATTGTACACACTCACCGCTCCATGCCAGCAACAGACAAGTACTTGGCACATAGGAAATGATGGATGTGTACTTGGTACTTGATTAGCCTGAGCCTCAGTTTCATCACTAGTAAAATAAAAGGTGATAGTAGATGACTCCCTAATTTTTTCCTGCTCCATCGCTTACTTTAAATAAAATTGAATACATAATGGAAAAAGTTTAATAGATGGGCTCTCAGATTAACATAATGTAGACACTTAGTAAGTGTTTGCTAATAAATAAGATGGTATCTACACTATCCCTCTGTGCATAAGTGAAGATTTAGTCACTGAGCCTCTGACATACTGCCCCCAGTGTGCAAAAGGGAGGTTTGATTGGCCTCCAATTAATCTAATCTAATTCCAGAATAAAGACCATGTCAGCACAAACCTCCCAGATACCCCACAGTGACAAACCACCCACTGGGCATGCACCAGCATCGCCGTATTTGCCATTTATAAGCAGCATCTTTCCTGGCTGGCCAGTCTCTGTGCCACGGGGATGTTGAAGATCGTAACTCCCACACACCTTACATTTCTGCAACCCCAGGCTTCATTTAAGCATATGAGTGCCGAGAGCTTCCCAGTAAGAACCTCAGTCACGGACTCTCAGTTAACACTGTCCTGGGCAGCAACAGGCATTGAGCTGATTTACCATTTTAAACCTAGAATCAGGGAGAATGCATGAAGAACATTGGTCGCCGTCATTCACAGCACAGCCTATCTTGGTCAAATCAGTACACGGCCTTTCCTCAAAGGTGTTTTGTACCTTAGTGACTGGATTGAGTGAGGTTTGTAGAATTTTTTTCCTTTTGGTTTTATTTCGTATTTTTCTGAACTGAGTTTTGATGGGCTCCTTTGCCTCCTGCCTTCTGGAAGTTCTTCCCTCAGTTCCCAGATGCCATGGGAGAATGTGCATTCATCACAATCACAGCTGAGATGCATTTGAGAAAGTGATTTAAAGTTGTTATCACTGACATTTGTTGATGAGTTTTCTGAGGAAAGCCTGGGCATCATATGGATTTCTGCCATATCAAAAATAACTTTATCTTCTAAAAGTTCAAATGATGTTGCTGCATAATGGACCATTGTTTGTGATCTATTCTCAAATTCCTCAGAATATATTGGAAATAAATAAAATCTAGTTAGAATAAAAAGAATGAGTAATACTTAGGCTCAGCATATCAGTAGCGCAACGAGTCAGCTTTACAATTATTTTAAAGCATCAGAACAATGTATCTTCATTTTATTACCATGACTTAACCATTAATTAGTGTGCATCAGTCACACTAAAATTCTTTCTAAAATGTTGTCTAAGTGAAATTTCTTCATTATGATACTTGCTTAGCAACATTTTAGAAATCCATTATATGGATTTATTAAAATAGGAAATAGATATTTTTAAAATAATGAATACTGTTCAATATTTAAAATGAAGTTTAAAATTCTCAAGCTCCCACCCAACAGGAAGGGGACATGGTATACTGCCTGGGTTAAGGACTCAAACACAGCTGGAACTTTTCCTAACAAACACAAATAATCTGACCTACTTATACATACCCTTATATTAATCTGAAAAAAAAATACAATACAGGAACAGCCAGATGGAAAGAAACATAAAGGAAGGTTCTAGAAGGCCCCTAGCCTGGGAGTTCCCATGACTGAGGGGGCATCCCCTGGGATATCAATGTTTTCACCAACCAAAAGCTGCACCAAACTTCTGTATTTAGAGTTTTTTATCAGGGTTTTATCATGTGGGTATGATTTGATAAAACATTGGCTATGGGCTTGAAGACAGTCATCAGCCCCCATTGTCCTGTTCCTGGAAGTCAGGTTGAGTAAGGCAGCTGAAGTTTCAACGCTATAATCAGGAGCGTGACCTTTCTGTGACTAGTCCCATCCTGACAATCCAACTCCCTCAATTCTAACCCGTGAGTCACCTCATTAGTAAAACAAAGATATCCCTATCACTCAAAAATGCCCTAGGGCCCCTTGGTGGCTCCTGCCTGGCCTGTAACCCCAGCACTCTGAGAGCTGAGGCAGGTGAATTGCTTGAGCTCAGAACCTGGGCAATCAGCCTGAGCAAGAGTGACCTTGTCTGTGCTAAAAATAGAAAAATTATCTGGGCATTGTGGTGGACATCTGTAGTCCCAGCTACTTGGGAGGCTGAGGCAGGAGGATCACTTAAGCCCAGAAGTTCAAGGCTGTTGTGAACAAGGCTGACACCTCAGAACTGTGGCCTGGGTGACATAGTGAGATTCTCTCTCACACACACACACACAAATCCCAAGATTCTTAAAGCTCTGTACCAGGAACCAGCAATATAGACCATATACATTCTCTTTTATACCAAATACCTAAAACCGCAAAACAACACAAACATTCATCAGTCAAAGAACACATAAACAATTGTGCATGTCCACACATTAGAATAAGTCTCGACTATGAAGAAAGGACAGTGCCACAGCAGGATAAAACTCAGAAACATTATGCTAAGTGAAGGAAGGCACACAAGACACTGTCTATTCTGTGATTCCATTGGTATGAATTCTAGAAAACATTCAACTATAGAACTATAGTGTTAGGGGCCATGGGGTATGAAGGTAGAGGATTCACTGAAGGGAAGGAAGAGGAATTTTATGGAGAAGCAGAAATATTCTTTATCCTGATTTATTGGTGGCTACATAGCCGTCCTACATTTGTCAAGACTCATCAAATGGTGCATTTTAAATGAGTGAATTTACTGGGTGTAAATTATACCTCATGGAAACTGATAAAACTTTTTAAAGTTAATTGAATTAGATGATAATATCTAGCCTCCTAGACTAGAAAATGAACATTTTGATCTACTTTTTGAAAAGAAGTAAAAGCCTAAATTTTCTGACCTAAATCAACATCAGTAAGGTGTGCTCCCACACGCTCCTTAGATATGAACTAATGAGGGGACAGGAGGGTCACAGCGGTGATGAGGGGCAGGGCTTTCTTTAGCATGACCCACATCACAAGTTAGTGTGTGAGCATGGCCAAACTTCATTTGAATGCATTAAAAACTATGTATAATTATTAGATCTACTAAAAAATTGAAATGTGTAAACAAAACATACATGGTATATCTCTACTCGTGATCATTTTTATATTAGTTTCACCATCACTTCCTGACATAACATTTGTTAGGGGAAGCCGAATAGGTGACTTTATTATCATTGACCGTCATTATTCAGTCTACCAATTAAACAGGCATCTCAAAAGCACATAAAGGAATCTCTGATCTTCAGATATTTAAATATTATCCTGGTGACAATGATGACAGCCACTAATTGTCTATGGTAAGAAGAATCCTGGAACACCCTTTGTTTAATTTCAAGCACCTCATTACTAGACATTTGTGGACTTCTCTAAAAAGCAGTCAGAAATTCTGGGGGCCAAAGTGATTCATTCATAGGAAAAGGTCAAAAGAACATCAAGGGTGGCACACCACTAGGCCTCATTAATATGACTGGAATATTCAAAGTCAGAGCTGTGCGGAAGTTGGGGACAACTGCAATGTGACCAGCCTAGGCCCGAATGAGTTGCATTAAGTGATCTTTAGGGGTCATGGGTATATTAACTTGGTTAACTTTTAAAAGGCAGGATGGACCATAATGGATAATTTGGGGACAGAGCAATAAGATAATGTGTCTTTGGGGGGTTATTCCTCAATTTGAACACATAAAACAAGTCTGCATTTTAATCACTTGGGTCAGGGAAGATTTGGCATCTAGAAAACTGGTTAACAAGTCAATGCCAAACACACCCCAAAGCAGCTAGTGTGTGACACAGAATGCTGCACATAACATGTGCTGTGTGTAACATGATGTAATGCTGACAGGTGTTAGCACAGAATGCTGCACATAACACGCTTTACACTTACAAGAATAAGAATATTTTCCAAATAATTAAAAAGTTTGTTGCCTCCATGGATGTCTTTTCTGGATCAAAAATAATCAAATGACTGCTTGCTGAAGTCAAGCTAAAACAAAGGTAAGATGATGTCTCATTAAAGCAGTGGTTCTCGGCTCCGCACCTGTGGCTCAATCGGCTAAGGCGCCAGCCACGTACACCTAAGATGGCGGGTTCGAATCCCCAGCCCAGCCCGCCAAACAACAATGATGGCTGCAACCAAAAAATGGCCGGGCGTTGTGGTGGGTGCCTGTGGTCCCAGCTGCTTGGGAGGCGGAGGCAGGAGACTCGCTTGAGCCCAGGAATTGGAGGTTGCTATGAGCTGTGATGCCATGGCACTCTACCCAGGGGGATAGC
>CAUYQV010060015.1:0-11621 GCA_963574575.1 Galagoides demidoff
ACCTGTGGTCCCAGCTACTTGGGAGGCAGAGGCAGGAGACTCACTTGAGCCCAGGAGTTGGAGGTTGCTATGAGCTGTGATGCCATGGCACTCTACCCAGGGGGATAGCTTGAGGCTCCGTCTCAAAAAAAAAAAAAAAAAGATTTGTTTCTACTTTTAACTTTTTAGTATTGAGGTATCTATCCTGACAAAAAATAATACAGAGGACAGATTGCAAATTTCACTTTCCATTTCCTTGTCCACAAATAGGCATCTTACATTGGGATCAGCAATGATCCTAACCTCAAGGGCTACCTGTGCCGTGTCACATAGTAACACCTGCATGTGTTGAGCAGGCACACCTGATGCCTTCCATGTACTGACTCTCTGCTGTGCTCAATAGTATCATTTCATCTTCCCTTAACTTTTAAATCAGAGTAGAACTTAATGTCAGCTGGAAAATGATAAAGTGGAGACGGGAACCCAAGTCTAACACCCAATTTGTAACTACAACAGGTCATCAAACAACCTCATTTTGTTTTGTTGTAAAACTGATGAGAAAAATTAAAAAAAAAATCAATTCCCAGCCAGGACCACTGTGTGAAGTTTGCCCATTCTCCCCACATCCCTCTGGGTTTTCTTTGGGTCCACTGGATAAAGGGCTGGTCCCACCTGGGGCCCTGAACTGCCAGGATAGGCTCTGGCCATAAGCTAGAACTAGAGTAATTGGGAAAATAACTCTTTTATTCATGAAACAGAATTTCACTCTGTCATCCAGGCTGGAGTGCAGTGGTGCCATTATAATTCACTGAAGCCTCCAATATCTAGGCTCAAGTGATGCTTCTGCTTCAGCTTCCTGAGTAGCTGGGACTGCAGGTGCATGACCATGCCTGGTTAATTAAAAAAAAAAAAATTTGTAGGGACAGTGTCTTGCTATGTTACCCAGGCTGATATTATTATTATTATTTTTTTAATTTTTTGAGACAGGAGCCTCAAGCTGTCCCCCTGGGTAGAGTGCTGTGGCATCACAGCTCACAGCAAGCTCCAACTCCTGGGCTCAAGCAAGTCTCCTGCCTCAGCCTCCTGAGTGGGGACCACAGGCACCCACCACAACGCCCAGCTAATTTTTGGTTGCAGCTGTTATTTGGCAGGCCGGGGCTGGATTCGAATTTGCCACCTTGGGTGTATGTGGCTGGCGCCTTAGCCACTTAAGCCACAGACACCGAGCCCAGGCTGATATTATTAAACTCCCGCCCTGAAGTGATCTCTTGCCTTGGACTCCCAAAGTGCTGGGATTATAGGCACTAGCCACTGTCCCCAACAGGGTAAAGAACTATCTTACCTGTTTTTATTAATCTTTCTTAAATGTATGCATACCCCATTTTTTATTTCAAAATTTAATACTAGGAGTGTTTTGGTCTTTATCTTAAAGTTTGGTTTTGCTTTTCTGACTTGAAATATACTCTAGGAATTTAACTCTTATTTGTGTCAATTAGCCTGGCGTCAAATTGGTTTTATTACATGTTACTTGGCTGAAAGTCTCAGTTTCTAAGAAGCTATTGATGATGGTAAGTGAGGGTTTACTGTACTGAGCTGTATACTGCTTCACAGAGTAATGAGAAAACGAATTCCTCAGTTCTAAGGAAGCACTGTTACAAGATGTACCACTGTTTTATAAGTGGAGCAGATCAATGCTAAGAGACATATGTACAAATGAAAAAAAAAAACCCCACATCTTAACAAAATGGAGAAAATGTACTCACTCTAATTTTGACAAAGCCTTGCAATCCTACAAATGAAGATGATGCTGACATTGTTCTGTGTTTGAGTATAGGGTGCTGCTACCACTGCGAGGGATTCTTACACAAGAGCACAACTCACTAGGACCTGCTCCCTGCTCCCTACCCCAACTGAGGGAGAACTTGAGATCCAGAGACTATACTTTGTTCAAGGGTCCAAGGAGTAGCAAGGCCAAAGCAGTTCAGTTCAAAAGGCATGTAAGGCGGCTGGGGGTGGTGGCTCATGCCTGTAATCCCAGCACTTTGGGAGGCCAAGGAGGGAGGATTGCTTGAGTCTAGGAGTTCCAGCCCTGCCTGCCCAACATAGTGAGACTTCAGATTTCTACAAAAATTAGAAAAATTAGCTGGGTGTGATGGTGTGTGCCTGTAGTCTCAGCTACTTGGGAGGCTGAAGCAAGAGGATCACTTGAACCCAGGAGTTGGGAGGTTGTAGTGAGCCATGATTGTGCCACTGCACTCCAGCCTGGATAACAGTGAGACCCTGTCTAAAAAAAAAAATGAGACATAATGAGCATTTATTATGTGACTGAAACTGTGCAGGGCTTGGGGAGAAATAGACAAACAGCTGGTTTGCCGATTGCTGCCCTCAGGAAACCTAACATCAGAACCAAAGCCCAGAGGTCCCAGTCCCACCACACCCATTTCATGACTCAAGGGGACTTCCCAAGACCTTCGGGGTTGACTTGTAACATTTTCCAAGACTTAATAACAAAGTCTTGAATTGAATGGTTATAAAAATGTGTTTTCTTTGTTGACTTTCTTTTTTGGTCTGTTTGTTTTTGAACATAACATTTCATTTCCAAGGATCTTGCTGCTGGGTGAGGAGGGAAACAAGTTGTGCACAACTGCGAGGCCAGGCACACAGTTTTCTGCTTGTCTTCCACACAATAGAGCAAAGAGAAAAGACCTACCACTCGACCTTTGGTGGAGGTGGAAACTAGTATTTTTTGAGGCCCCACTAGGAATCATAAGAGATACTAGACCATCTTGTTTCCTGAAGGAATGAACTAAATAGTAGACAACTGTAGTTTTCTGAGATGTCAACACTGAAACATGGAATTTTAAAGGATCTGAATGAAGTTTGTTTTATAAATAAAGTATTTTTGAACTTGTTATGAATCATGAATAGTTAATATTAAAAATCTCTTTGCCCCAAAACCATCATTTCATGTCATAAATATGTGACATACACCTACAGAACAGAAGACATTACACGGGCACTAATATATAATTTTTACCTCTGAAAAGCTTGCAATCAAGCTGGGAAGAGCATTTTAACATTTTGAAAGCGCTAAACAATAATAAGATACATGATAGGAAGTTAAAGTAAAATAAATTAAATAATTTACTCTTAATTTGATGGGAGATATGTAATATAGGTACACACAACTGTCAAATAATTTATGTAAAGCAATCACACTATTATATATACCAAGGGATTTATACATACTAAGACAGCATCTGAAGCACAGTTTTCAAAAATTGTTATTAATAATCTTAAACTAGGGATTTCAGACCAAAAAAGGTGTGCATTTTATGTAGAGTGAGGTATAAGAAGCTATATGTTGGAATGCAGAATAATTATGTATAAACCCCACAAAATAATTCCAAAAAGAGAATAGCAATGAAGACCCAAGATGGCAGCCATGGACTTTGAGAAGGGGCTGTCGGAGGAGAGAAGCCACAGACAGAGGTGGGAATCTGCTCCCCACTCACTTTCCTCCCCTGCACCTGGCAGCAATTCCTGGGTAGGTCCAGCTTTCTGCGTGGACAGACACGCTTCGGTTTCCTCACCTGCCAAAAGAAGATAATGGTGCCCACGGTCCACCGGCATCACACATTGTTTCAAAGGCTAAATTTTAACAACGGATTTGAGGCTGGGCACAGTGACTTAGGCCTATAATCCCAGCACTTTCGGAGGTTGAGGTGGAGGGATTCTGTGAAGCCATAAGTTTGAGACCAGCCTGAGTAACATAGCAAGACCCCGTCTCTACTAAAAAAAATCGAAAAATTGGACAAGCACGGTGACATATGCCTGCAATCAGGCAGGAGGATCCCTTGAACCCAGGAGTTGGAGGCTACAGGGAGCTCTGATTGCACCACCATGCTCCCGCTAAAGGCTTTGCCTACACCAGCCAGTAAAAAGAATCGTTCCAGATATAAATACACGCCCAACTACATATCAAATTGAAGGTATGAAAAGCAATTCCAATAATTCTAAATTTTGCTTCATTTCTTAGAACTACAAAATGATAAACATGCATAAAAAGTTCCATGTTCCAGAAACTCATATCATTCTAAACTTTGCTTTAAGGAATAAAAAGTGCTGAAGTTACTACGATAATGGTGAAATAATATCTGACATATGAGGAGCCTCTCCTTTGGGTAAGCAGCACAAGATAAATTTTTCATTTAGACGAAGCCACAGCTATTAAGGAAGACGGTTACTAGGAGAGTGCAGACTGTTTCTGGAGGAGGCAGGGCAAGTGTGCTTTGGCGTGCTGGGTCGTCTTCGCTCTCAACACAGGTGTGTAACACCTGACCCCACAGCAGAGAAAGCCTTCCAACACCTCGCAAACACGCTGGCACATCCAACCAGGCTGAAGACAAAACAAATACGCTTCTTTTTCCAACCACAAGGAACAAGAAGGGGCAGGAAGGCCCCGCAGTGAAAAACAGTTATAGGAGACCCAGTGATGAATGACGATAAGGCCTGGTTAGCAAATTACAGTTGGGTGACATACAGAGAGATCAAAGCAAGGGTCCTCCCTCCTTCTCATGCAGGGTTAGTGAGAATGTAACTTGGTACAGTCAGTGTCAAAAACAGTTTGCCAGCTCTTCACAAAGTTAAATACAGAATTACCATATGACCAACAATTCTACTTCTGGGTATAAACCCAGAGAAATCGAAAACAACGACTCAAACAGATATTCATATACCAATGTTCACTGCAGCATTACTCATGACGGCCAAGTGGAGAAACAACCCAAATGTCTACTGGTGATGAAACAAAACGTGGTGTATACAATGAAACATTATTCAATATTATTCGGCCATAAGAAAGAAAACACTTGAATACATTGTGCTAAGCGATGCGCTAAGTGGAATAGGCCAGATAGAAAAGGACAAATAGTTTATGATTTGACTTCTATGAGGTACCTAGAATAGTCAAGCTCAGAGAGACACAAAGTAGAATAGAGCTTACCAAACACTGGAAGGAAGGTGAGGGGAGTTATTACTTAATGGCACAGAGTTTCTGTTAGAGACGGTAAAAAGGTCTTTCTCACCTTCTCTCCACCATGAGAAGGACCCACTTCCAACTCTCTTTAGAAGTGTTTTAAACTTTCTCTTTATTATTCCTAAATAAAATTTCTCTTTGTTACAAAGGAAAAAAAAAGACATGGTGAAAACATTTCTGGAGATGGAGAATGGTGATGGCTGCATAACCTTGTAAAATTGTAAATACACCTAAAACTACTAGATTATACATCTAAAAATGGCTGAAATAGTATGCTTTGTGTTATGTATGCCCTCCCCCTGCAAGTTCTTCCCTTGTCTGTCCACACTGGACTACGGGGTCTCGTGCCCTCACTTCTGACCACTTTCCCTCTCTTTGACCATTTGTATACTTTCCCATTCAAGATGCCCACAGAATTTACTCCTGCTTATTTCTATAAGCTCAGATAACCTGGAAACCAGAGATACGGCTGGAGGTACTGATGTTCCACAGCTAGCTCCTGCTCAAGGCCTCTTCTTCCAAAGGAAAATAGGGCATTCTTAATGAGCATTCACTGAGATGGTAACTCATCAACACTCACATTATTATGCAAAGAAAACTGGGTAGGGCATCAGCCCCATATACTGAGGGTGGCGGGTTCAAACCTGACCTGGCCAAACTGCAACAAAAAATAGCTGGGCACTGTGGCAGGAACCTGTAGTCCCAACTACTTGGGAGGCTGAGGCAAGAGAATCGCCTAAGCCCAGGAGTTGGAGGTTGCTGTAAGCTGTGACACCATGGCACTCTACCAAGGGCAATAAAATGAGACTGTTTCAAAAAAAAAAAAGAAAAGAAAACTTCAGTTTCTCTAGTGCAGCGGTTCTCAACCTGTGGGTCATGACCAACAGGAACTGTATTTAAGGGCCACAGCATTAGGAAGGTTGAGAACCACTGCTCTAGTACCAAATCATAAGTATGAGGGCGGCCTCTCTCTTTCTCCTTGGGTCACTGACATCCTACCACACCTGAGAGACAGATGAGTCAAGCCTGGCAGGTGCAGAATGGGGAGTCATTCCCTCTCCCTGATGCAGGGACCAAGTTCTCCCCTCTCTTTCTTTGTACTGATGGATACATTTCTGCAGTGAGAACCGCCTTGGCTGGAAGTAGGTTGGGGCTAATGAATTTATAGCAGCCATTTGTTTTCTCTGGAACATTCTGGAAAAGTGTTCAAGGTAAGATGATGTTGGCACTGCTAACTTATTATAATTTTTCTGGATAACTATCGTTACAGTTTCTTTGGTAGAAGTAACATATCTGTCCACAATACACATTGGCTAAGTGTGGAATGAAGAATACAATAAAACAACTTGCTTAAACAAAAGATAAGTTCAAAATATGTGAAGAAAAACTAGTTGTTCAATAACACGAGTAAATCTTTGACACATAATAAAAGTACAAGAAAGTAAGACAAAGGGGACCAGACAGCAGGCGATGTGTGACACGGAGGTTACACTGCAAGGGGTGAGGGGGGACTTCCTAGAGCTCCAGCAGGCTGCGGGGCCCTGGCTTTCTCCACTGGACTTTACACCCCAAACTCAAACCAACAGAAAGAAAAGGATCAATACTATTCACAAACATAAGTATTTCCATTATATATGCATAAATAGCATGAGATTTGTGAGGTAAGTGAAAAAGGAATTCTCTTTTTTTTCTTTAAGAAAAAAGGAGGAGAAAATGATGGTTGTAGAGGGACACATTATTGCACTTATATGGAAAGACCCACAGACCTAACAGAGAAATGGGCAAACAGATTAATTAAGTAAAATAAAGAAACAAACAAAAAAGGACGCTTCCTAGCAAGCCTCTTCCCCCTCCCCAAGGAGCAGCTAGCTTCATCAATCCCTGCTGAAAGGTGATCTCTCCATTCTGGAACTCAGTTCAAAATTAGAGCAATTTTGCATTCTGCTTCACACACACAAAGTAGTTCTTTGCTGCTACTTATTTATAATTTAATTCCCATGATGGTTCTAAAAACAAGGGAAGAAATATTTTCAAACAAAAATCATTATTTATACAGCTGGAATTTCCATTTAGTTAAGAAAATTAGTAGAAAAATGTTTGGTCAGAATTTGAGATAAGTTTTGTACATTTCACAAAACCTCGTACCATCAACTTCCAAATCTCTTTTATTATATTTAAGCCTTCCTCAAAGTCAACGAGGGACACCCCCCCCAAAAGCAACTGAATTAATGGGTTCTGACCTGGGCGACTCCTTTGGCCAAGGGTAGGAGATCTTTGAATCACCAACAAAAATAGCTCAATTAAAATACCATTCAAACATGCAGTTCGTTTTTGTTTGAAAATGGAAACCAGCAACTTGCTTGCATGAGTAAACAGAAGACAATTATTCAGGCTGGGGTCTACAGAGCAGAGCACGGAAGACAGCTGGCAATTATCTGGCTAACTTAACCAGATAATTCATGCCTAAAAATTCACTCTGCTGCCCAAATTGCCCAGATTGGTTATATTCATAGAAGAACTAAAGAGTATAATTACCAAATCTCTTTCCAATCTGTGCTTCCAGGACTGTGCTTAGGTGGGCTGTTTGAAGATGGTGATTGTATAACAAACTATCTTCCATCCTTCAGGCCCAGTAAAAAGTCAAATTTGACAAATGCAAATATATGACAAAGGATTGACAAATTGCACTGGAGGAAATGCTTTGAGTTTATGTACCTGGAGACAAAGCCCGGATGAAGACAGATATAACTGGTAACAAAAGAAATTCTGAAGGAAAGAAACGGAGTAAAAATATAGGAAGAAATGGTGTAAGATCATGCAAATTAGAGAGTGTGCAAAATTTAAAAACAACTGTTTTTTTAGCCTAATACCAAAAATATGAGATTAATACCCTTTTGTTTATGTAGCACTTTATACTTGTAAAAAGCCCTCACCATTCATCCTCCCAACTGTGCGAGGTTAAGTTGGCTGACTAAGTATCATTCCCATTTCATGGATTAAGAAAATAGGGCTCTCAGATTTGCTGAAGCTAATGTCAAAGCTGAAACTTAAACCCAAGTCTTCTGGATCACAAGTTTAGTGCCCTTTCCATCATGCCATGCTAAAGTTAACTTAAAGCAAATAACAAATATCACATTACCCAGTCAAATCTGTAGTATTCACCCTCACAAACAGTCTTAAGAGCCACACGTGTCATTAAATAAATCTTATAACCCAGCACGGCTGGAGAGTACAGACGGCTAGGAAAGTGGTAATGCGGAAGGCTGCTTCCATTAGTTCTGTCTGACCCAGAGCAAGGGATTTCTCTAGGACTCGGCTTTCTAACCAGCAAAGGGAAAGAATGTGATTAGAGAATCTCTCGAGTCCCTCCACATCGAGCTGATTATGAAACCAAGTGGCTTCAGTTCTTCCTGTTCAGGCATACTCAGAATGAAAAGCGGCAATTTTCTTCCTCCTCTGGATATCAGAAGCTTCCCGAGTCAGTGGCTCTCCATTCTTCTTAACTAAATGAAACTAGTGTTCTAAAAACGTATTCTTACCTACTTTGGCCCAATGGAAGCAGGAAAATAATATAGAAACACTGCAGGACAAACGTTTTTAAGAATATGTCCTGTAGGTTACTATACTATGCTGCTCAGCTCCACTTCCAAACCTGATTTGCATCATCAGCCAATTTTTACACTCTTAAGATAGATCAGATTGAAACCAGAATAAGAATAGCCTTGCCCTGAATTAAGATACAAAAACTATTCCTTTTAAATTGATGCCATTTCAAAAGCTATCAAATTTTGCTCAATAACCCATCACCCACAGTCAGCAGTGACTGCTGTTTTAATGTTCCAGATAAGCTAGGTCCAACTGAGAGCCCTCTATCTCTCAGT
The DNA here is from genome assembly GCA_963574575.1 of Galagoides demidoff. NCBI lineage: Eukaryota > Metazoa > Chordata > Mammalia > Primates > Galagidae > Galagoides > Galagoides demidoff. Next base: position 8,899 of record CAUYQV010060015.1, read on the forward strand.
AGTACATTCCACCTGCGAATATTGACTTTAGATGTTTTTTAAAAGTATGAGGGACTTTCCCATTCCCTAAATGGACTTAATTGTTATGCCTTCATACAAGTCCATATTAGAGCCTTTCTGGAATTCCATCTTTCCCACTCCCGCCTGGTAATTTTAAGGGAGAGGGAAAAACCAATGCAGGAAAGCATCTGATATACACACACAGGAAGACAATTGAAAAATCTCCATTCTATCCTAAATGTGCTAAAAGAAAAGTCAAACATTCCTCCGTCCTAAGTCCAAGCGATCGTGATCTTAGTTTGGAAACGCTCCTTCCCCAGGGGAGGTTGGGAGGGCCAGGAAAGCAAGAGCTGTAATAACAGTAATGCTTACTACTGCATTACTATGCTATGCAACAAAGGGCACCCAACTTTCTTACATCCTAGTGCCCCTTTAATTGTGATGTTCAGCAATTCAACTAATTTTAGTAATGTTTATTGTTCCGTCTTTTTTATTATTATTTTTGCTTTTTAGACAGGGTCTTGCTCTGTTACTCAGGCTGGAATGCAGAGGCCTCACCACAGCTCACTGCAATCTCAAACTCCTGGGCTCAGGTGATTCTCCTGCCTCAGCCTCCCTGATAGCTGGGACTATCAGTGAATGCCAGCATGTCCAACCGACCCTCTCTTTTTATTTTAACAAATTGGCTGGGTCATCAGCTAGACAGTTTATTACGTTAAAGGGGTCTGATCTCACTATCAAATCAAAAGGCCAAGCCAATACTCAAGGCTCCCACATATTCTGGGCGACTATGACTTTGGGCACATTATAACCAAGCTGGGTCTCAAGTTCTTCCTGTGTAAAATGGACACACCACTAAACCACCTCAAAGAGCCATTACTGGGAAGAACAAATAAAAATCACCAAGAAATATTCTTAAATAATCCAACAAGGCTTCTTGTCAGGGCTATACCTATTTGCAAACTGGGTGCTATGCAGAGCACCTGGGGATGGTGGCATGTGTGTTGGCTCTGGCACCATGTTCCCGTGCCCTGCTCTCCACTCCTGGCCTCTTTGTTCCCCACCCTCCCATCTGCCATGCTCTCACTCCATGCATGTGCCTTTACGGATGCAGAAGCCTGGCTCTGCTGTGTAGCCTATTGTGGCCGACAGGGTTCATTCATACTAGGGATGACCACAGCATCATAAAGCCTGCAGCAGGGAGCAGGGTGTCCAGGCAAGGAAGGATATTCTGGGTTTCTCTCTATGGTTTAGAGAAAGAGCAGCAGAACCCGTATGGCAGTAATGAAAACTCCACTGATGTATTTAGATGCTTTTCACGAGTCTAACATTTAAGTGGCGGAGGAAAAAAGAAACTGAGATGTATTTCTTGTACATTTTTCTTCCAGCACCTTGATATCACAGTTTAAGCCACATTTAATTATACCACAAATCACAGTGTCTTTAAGTTCACAGATTCTTAGATCTTAGAGATCAATCCACCCCCTAATTATACAGAGATTGAAAGTTGTTAAGTAACCAGTCCAAAGTTTCTTGCTCTTTTGTGCTAAGTTCACCAGAAGTCAAGCCAACTCCCACGAGGGCACTGCTTTCCTTACACCACAAAATAAATTTGTTCATGGTTATTTTCCGTTAATAAATTCTTGCCACAAGTGAATTTAGGCTGTTTTTAATTAAGGTCTTAACCAAAAGATCATTTGGAAAGTTCTGTCCCTCCCACAAGGCAGGACAAGCTTATTTTGACCAGCTGTCCTAGGATTTTCTGCTCAATCATCAAAGCTTATAATATCCTTTTACAGTACTGATAAGGTGAGCACCTCTTCCAATTGAACTATGAAAAAAGAATCTCTCACAAATGTCCATCCTGAAAGTAATAAATAAGGGGGGAGGGGACCTCAAAGGGAAGCAACAAGCCCAGAGCAGGTCACTTTTAATAGCTAATCTTTGGGGACATAATTGAAGGTGAGGTGACAGGACCTCTGTTTTTACATAATTGTACCAGATATCTGAACCTTTTTCTTGTCATGGATTCTTTTGGTCTCCAGGTGAAGGCTGTGGGTCCCTTTTCTCAGATTAATGTTTTTATACACCTGAAATAAAATACATAGGATTACAAAGGAAATGCTGCATGCTGAAAACAGCTGTTCAAAATATTTTTAAATGAAATTTATGTACACAAATCAGTGTGCTTCTGTGTTAGTGCATTAAATAAAAGGATCCAGCAGCAGGTCAAAAATTACTGTAATTTTGAAGTCATGATGACCACAAACAACATTGCCAGATCTCAGGAACAAGTGTGTGATGTGATATGAAGATACCTATGACTTCTATGGGTGACAAAGTCACAGATACTGCCAATTCTCCTGCGGTCTATACTGCCACAAGAGGTTTATACTGCCTACATTCATAATGGAAAGAAATGCTAAATTTCAGTTAGAGGGCAGTAAAAATAAGAAGTCATGGCTCGGTGCCTGTGGCTCAATTGGCTAAGGTGCCAGCCACGTACATCTAAGGTGGCGGGTTCGAATCCCCAGCCCGGGCCCGCCAAACAACAATGATGGCTGCAACCAAAAAATGGCTGGGCGTTGTGGCGGGCTCCTGTGGTCCCAGCTACTTGGGAGGCAGAGGCAGGAGACTCGCTTGAGCCCAGGAGTTGGAGGTTGCTGTGAGCTGTGATGCCATAGCACTACCCAGGGGGATAGCTTGAGGCTCCGTCTCAAAGA
>CAUYQV010060017.1:0-59546 GCA_963574575.1 Galagoides demidoff
CCTCCCTTTTTATAACTAAGCCAAACCTGTTCCTGTTGTTTGTGCCAAGATATACAGTGTGAGCAATCAACCAACCCTCTACCCCTCACTGGCCATTTGAAAGAAACATCTGATAGAGACTTCTGGGTTTGAATTTGGAAACGACCCAATCGTGGCTCCAATATTTCAACCAATCACAACCGAACAAATTTGACTCCTTCATTTGCATAAGTGGACTTGATTGGGAACCTAGGTGAGAACTTTTCCTTTTTAAGTTAGACCCTCTCTTTGTTCTTCAGCGAGCACACTTTCACTGGAACTGAAGGCCGTGCCTCCCTAATCTGTAGGTCACTTATTTAGAAAATAAAGTTCACTTTTTTCCTCTGCAGACCTCATTAATCTTTTGTTCACAAATTATATACCCCAATATTGAAGCATGCCCACTCTAATCCCAAACTTTCAGACACCTTAGGCTAAACGATCAGGTTGGTTACGGAAAATGCCTTTACTAGTTGAGAGTGTTTTTAAGTTTACAAAATCCTATGAGCCTACATTGACTCTTTTTTTTACAGTAGATGGCTCAGGAAATGGTAGCCACCGATGGAGAATTCTTTTGTGACCAATTAGTCCTGCAGGAGATTCAGAGTAAATCCTAATGCCATTGAATCCCCCAAGGCCCCAAAGAAGAGGCTTGGCCAGTCTACCGGGCATGGGTTAACACATCATTAGTGGCTCCTCCTGGAGTAACACAGTGGCTTCATCAAAAAACAGATTTAAAGCTAGTATCTACTTCATTATCCAAAAGTGATCTGCTCACCTTACTCAGGACTGTAGCCAAAACACCTGCTAACAAACCAGACCCGGTGTCCCCAGCACAGATGGTAAGTTTTCCTTAATATGACGATTGGAAGGTAATGTTTGTAACAGGTTGAGAGATCCCAGCATGGCCTTTATGGACTAATCAAGCATTCCTACCTTCAAGTGGTATTCCTACAAAAGGCAAAATGAAACTGAAAACTACAGAAATGGTTGGACCCAGGAAATGGAGTCAAAGCTTGAGCCCTGAGGGAGACGTGTACAGAGTTTTGTTTCTTGGCCACAACACCACCAATTTATTGCATGACCTTCAGCAAGTTGTTTGACCTTGACTGATGTATTATTTATTAAACAAATCAGTATTCCACAAGATACCAAGATACAAATGGTTCAGGATGAATTCTACATATATGTATATATAGAATAATATGATGAACTATATAATTACATATATTAATAATATAATATAATATGATATACAAAGAGAGAATTTGGGCTTCCTGAATAAATTAATGGTCAATATTTATAACATACATGTCTACTACTTTTATGAATAAAAATACTTTTTTGGGAAATTAGACTCACTTTGATATTAGATACACCTGGGTTTGAATTGGGCTCTCTAATTAAACAGATGACTTAGGAGAAATAAATAAAATCATCTATGCTTCCAATTTTGCATCCATAAAATAAAATTAATTATAGTATCAATCTCATAGAATTGTTGTGGATATTAAATGAAAGAACATATGTAGAAGGTTTAGTAGGGTACATAGTAAATACTTAATGGTAGAAGCTAAATATGTGATTTTTATCACCATAAGTAGCATCATGAGTATAACAAAATCCATGCAAAGCAGCCAGCCACTACAATGCCTTGAATCACTTCTTGGTAAAGGAAAGCTGAGGTTATTAATGATATTATAATATTAATAAATGAATGCCAATAATAATGGAGGAAAGGACCTCTTAATTTTATGTTCACCACAGTGACATGGTCAGCAAGTGACAGATTTGGAATTAAAATTGGGATATGACTCATTTAGCATGATTAATTCAATACCTATGTCACAAGGTCCTAAGACCTCAGTCTCTCCATTACAAAATACATCCCACAAGGGACAAGAAAAATATATAAGTCTGTAAAATAAGACAAGTAGCAGGCAGTTGTTAAATATAAAATAAACACAACCAAGAATGAGAGGGACCCAGGCATTTCAGGAAAAGAAATGCCAAGCATGCAAAAGCAAAAATAAAAATAAGATAATATCCTTAAAAATATGCCTGGCAAGTGAGCACATGTCTCCATATTAGGGAGGATTCTCAGTGTGCCAAGGGTAGAGGCCGCTGCCCAAGCTGCCACCAGTGACATAATACAATGCCCCAGCACAAAGTCTCCAGGAGCGTGACCCGTGTTGGATTCCTGTCAACTAGCTTGTGTTATACTTTGGTCAGTTTCCAATGATTTCAGAAGAGTCAAGCCAATTACCCTGGAACAAATCACTTCAACCCAACAACACAATATGAATTTTAAAAACTAACAAGCACTTCACCGAGCTGCCATACAGTTGCATTGCTGTGTTTTTCTGTGAGTTTTTTCCCCACACATCATGCACACCTTACATGCAAAGGCTGTCTCTTATTTGCCCAGTTGTCCCAGAACCTGAACAGGACGTAGCCAGTGCTTGACATATAGTCCACGCAACATGAAGGTTTGATTGACCAATAAGCTAATGAATGAGTGAGAAAGATCTGTCAAGACAGTCAAACAAATACAGCAGAACCTCCATAGCTGACCACCCCCTTACCACCTCCTTACGTTGACCCAATTTTCACAGACTGGACACATACCACAATCAGTATTGGAGGCCTAGTTCCTTATGTTGACCACCTCAGTAGGTTGACCAGTTCATTACAGTCCCTTGGGTGGTCAACTTACAGAGGTTCTGCTGTATATATAATAAACACAGGTTGAAGTTATATTTGTTAACTAACATGAATAAACAAAGAATTCATGGTAGAAAAAACTGGTTGTAGGACAGTTGTGTACAGTGGATGGAGATCTTTCACGTAGGCTTTACAGAGTTAATCAAGAGCTTTTTATGGACAAAGCAGGGCAATGCTTTAAGGGCGACAGAAGAGATCCAGGGTAGATATGTAGATAAGAGATCCATCTGTGGTAGATATGTTTTCTCCAAGTAATTTAAAATGTGAAACTGAGACCATGTTTTTAGGCTGAATATTTTCTTTTCATGCAAGAAGGCTTACCGTCAGCCTTCATCACCTCTTTGCCTCATCCATTCTTCCCATAAAATAAGAAACTGAAATGGTAGAATGTCTCCTCTGAGACTAATAAGGAAAACTCTGACTCCATCCAATCAGTCCCAAGACATACTGCCCACAACAGCAGTTCTCACAGGACGGGGATGCACGAGCAGGGCTGTCATGGTGTGGGAGAGAGGCAGAGAACGTTCATAACAGAGCAGCAATACGTGTCCAAATGGAATGCTGTGGGAATTTATCAGTGATTTCTCCAATTAGAGCTGGAGCCTTGGAGCTTAGCTCTGAATCCACCGCCAGGGAGTAGTATCAGTACTAGCTAAATAAATGATAGAGTTGTCCTAAACACTCCTGACATGCAGAGTTTAAGATGTGTTTAGACTTTAACCCAAGGCAGCTGATGGTGCATAAGCAAATGGTTAGATTGTTATCACAAATATCAGCACATACTACTGTACCAGCTGCCCAGACCAGGCGGAAATGTTCCACATCGTTACTTTCCTAGAGTTATTACTAGTTGTATGTTGAATATAAAATGAGGTAAGAATTAAACTAACAGAGAAAAACACCCCTTCCTCTATGTTTTGGCCTCTCTACTCTGAACACACGAGATATATATCCACCTATTTCCCAGATGGTTTTCTGCAGTTCAAAATGAAAAATTCTGAGTTATATTAATCTTCTTAGGGAGCTGTGTCAGACCATTGGATTGATAGGGAGCTCTACATCTCCATAATACAAATGGGCATAAACTTCATCAAATATTCATGATCATAACAAGCATTATACGGTATATGTGGGATTAGACATTGAAATAGTCAAATCCCAAGATTCTGTAGTGTTGATATTTGCATTTAAGAGGAAACATGATATTAAGTTTAAATAAATTAGAGATTTGCAGTGCTTCTTTTAGGATGAGATAGCATTATCTTTCATCAAATATTCTTTACTCTGGGAGGGTATTTATGAAGGGAAAATACTTAGAATGTTCTAGTGTACAGAATATTGGCTAAAAAGATTAAATTTAGCCTATGGGGGGAGAGCAGACTGACAACGACCATCTAAAAATCCAAACTAGGGCGGTGCCTGTGGCTCAAAGGAGTAGGGTGCCAGCTCCATATGCCAGAGGTGGCAGGTTCAAACCCAGCCCTGCCCAAAAACTGCAAAAAAAAAAAAAAAAAATTAAATAAATAAATAAAAATAAAAACATAAAAATCCAAACTAAGTGTATATATAAAATAAAATAAAGTTTAAAAAAATGCAAAAACACAAAACAAAGCAAAGAGGAAAAATACAAAATAAAACAAACACTATAAGTAAGTAAAAAGAGGGACAACAAAATGTTTTTAAAATTTGCAACTAGCATCATAAGAATTAATTTCCTTAGTATGTAATGAGGTCTAAAGGTTTAGAAGAGGGACAAACCCATGAAAATATAGGCAGAGATCAGAATAAATAATTTTTGAGAAAAGGAACATAACATTTGAATATAAGTAAATAATATTCTCTCCTTTTATAAGTTTAACTTATGAAAACTAAACCATGATGAGAAATTTACAAATTAAAACCATAGTTTCTGACCTATCAGAATGACAATGATTTAAATGTTCAGTGACAGAGAATGTTAGGATGACTTAAGAAAAGCAGACAGACACATTTCTGGTGATAGTTCAAAATGGTAAAATCCCTACAAAGGACAATATCTTTCCAAATTACAAATGAATTGACTCTTTGACCCAGAAATCCCACTGCTGAGAATTTATCCTAAATGCACAGGTTTGAATATGCAATATAACACTCTCATGTGGTTATTGTGGAAGCAAAACATTGCAAAGGAATTATCTTTCTTTAGGCAACTACATAAACAGTAGTCCTTTTACACACAGAAATATTTGCAGTTGTAGAAATAGCTGGTGTTTTCTACACACGTGTGTGGAAAGATCCACAGAAGTTTAATGGTACCTACATTAATCTAATTGGGTAGTATTTGTATCAACTATGCGTACTTACATTTGCACTGAGAAAAGTTAAAAATGGGGCGGTGCCACTGGGTAGCTCAGTGCATAAGGCGCCAGCCACATACACCCAGGCTGGCAGGTTCGAACTCGGCCCGGGTCAGCTAAAAACAACAAAAATAACCACAACAAAAATAGCCGAGTATTGTGGTGTTGTGCCTGTACTCCCAGATACTTGGGAGGCTCAGGCAAGAGAATCGCTTAAGCCCAAGAGTTGGAGGTTGCTGTGAGCTGTGACCCCACGGCACTCTACCGAGGGCAACATAGTAAGACTCTGTCTCTAGAAAAAAAGAAAAGTTAAAAATGTATACATGAAACTAACCAAAGGCAGTTTCTTAAGGGGTAGAGGAGATATTAACTATTCAGAAGTGAAATTAACTTAAAAAGCAACAGTATGATGTACATTTTTAAAGGAAAAAGAAAAAGCACCTACTTGATGTGGGTTCATCTCACACGTGAAGCTTTCTCCAAGTCGAAGTTTTCCATTACAGTACTTACAAATGCATCTCTCTAGCAGAAATCACGTTGTTCATATACATATGAATATATACATATATATATCAAGTTAATTTTATTACTCACACATATTCATATAATGGATTGTTATATTATTCATTATACATTGATTCTTCTTTTTCAATTTATAAACATGAAGCCAAGGGGTATTGTATCATGTTGTATATATTCCTCTAATTATTCTGAATCATATCACATAGATAATCTCCTCATTACATGTAATGGGATGATTATTTAAGGAAGTGTGTTCACTGATGCACTGTTGGCTGCTAAGCTGGTGACTTGATTTTCCACTTTACCTCTTTAGAGAGTTTTTCAATTGTCTACTGTAATGTGTGCTAATTTTATAATCAGAACAAAATCGATGAGTTGCTGTCAAGATTTTATATCATTGACAACCAATTTGCTTCAAAAAAAACCCACTAATATATTGCAAGCACAATTAACCTGAGCCCGTGAATACTATCTGGACTCAGAGGCACTGAAGACCATGTGGATTTCATCTCCCATGTGGTGCAGAAGGTGGCACACTCTCCTAACCACATCCAGAAGCTAGCCCAGCCCTGCCAGCACAGTAAAAATACTGGATTGTTCCTTAAATGAGAGAAATTTCTCAGAAACAAGTATTACTTCGGGCCCACCAGTCAAGGCTGAATTCTGAGCCCTCTATTGTACTCTTTGCTAATGATATAGGCTGCCCATTTCCTTAACAAGCTGGGTTTGTTCATTGGAAAATGTAACAAATAATTTCAAGGTTATGTCACTCTTGGCAAGCACAGTAACGCTGAGGGAAAAAGGAAGTTTTCAGAGTCAGGCAGAGACTGAAATCTTGTTTGGAACCAGCAGCCCACAAAGCTTGCTCCAGAGCCATATTGTTCAAATTCACAGGATTCGCTGATGCTCACCGATACCAAATGCCAACTGGCTTTTAAAACTTTATAAATTAGAAAAGGTAAACTTGTTCAAATTCAGCCTCTACGAGGAAGGAAATAATTTTAAAATGTTCATTTTTTTTATGTGTCTGTCTCTGAAATATTTGCTTGCCGGAGGATACTTTGTTTTTGCTTCCAATCACAGCCACCTTTTGCGAATGCAGGAGATTTGTCTGAATTCGATTTCTGTATTTTCTTCCTCTTCTATGCTTTTGTAATTTTCTTGTTGATTAATCTATCCTCCATTAGATAAGCAAAGAAAGAGAAATTGAGATAAGTTGAAATAATTGTTTCTAGGCCAATTTTACGTGAAATGTACTATTTCCTGGCCATGGATAATTACTAATGTTTTTGGTTAAATTTTATGATTAAATTTATTGAAACACTTCCTTTTATAGGTAAGAGAAAGCAGAAAGGTCTTGTGTAATGACCTGAGCCATCTGATTCTGCCCTCACTTTTGCCTGTGGTTCCCTAGGTGACCCTGGATAAATCATGTGTGTCACCGTCCTTTTGTGACCTTAGGGCAGTGTCAATGCTGAATTTTTAAAAATACCATCAGAGAAGAATTAGGGAAGAGAATTTAAACTGTGTATGAAATACACCAAGCCCCCTGAAGGACATTTACAAATGAATTCAAAGACACATATAAGCAGATTCATTTCTTCCAGAAATCCCAAACTCTGCTCCTTGCCTACAACCACCAATGGATTAGCCATGCACGTAAATCTCAACTTGCTCTGAAGCTGAAAACATTCCATTTTTCTAAGGCTCTGTCAAGGCATATTATTCTGACAGATAAAATCACATTACAATCAACTCTAATTACGTCCAAAATATCATTTTGTGTGCTTTCGATTACAGCCAGGATTTCAGAATTCCATCTTTTATAGACTTTGTCTGTTCAGAGCATATTCTGTAATTTGACCATTGCTGCCTTAATTATAACAGCACTTGCCAATAACATTTGGCCTAGAGAGACTTCCTAAATCTATACTCCTAACAGAATACACGACCTCCCTTGGCTAAGAGGAGCCACCAAACATGATTTTGACAAAAGAAATAAATACATTCACTTAAAAATTTAGTTTTAGCCCAGGGGAAAGGAATATCAATTTCCTTTTTCTAGTCTTGGCAAGAAACAGGGAAGGTAAATATAAGCCTAAAAAAAAAAGGAAAAAATACTATCTTTGTTCCTTTGGCCTATGTGTCCTCACGCGGTGAGACACGCTGATTTCATTAGTGAGCGCTGGTGACCAGCCAGCGTAAGGGACAGTAGGTAGTTTTCTCACAACACTAAGGCCTTAACTATTGGACTTGCAAAGAAAAGAAAGCTATGTCTGAAGAGGCGAAACAAAACTTAAGTTTGTTTTTATACTAGAGAGCCATATAGCTGTGAAGCAGTTTAAGTAACTAAACAATAAATCCCGCTTATTCACAAAAATGTATTTCTGACACTTTTTACTTCCTGGATGAGTATTTTAGTGAACTGTTTAGAGAAAATTTAGCTATGTCTATCCGGCAAGGTTTCCTAAGGGAATTCATTAGCTAAAAAAATCTATTTCAGAAGTCAGCAAGCTCGGTAATTGAATAATAATTTCCATTGGTAATCCACCATCTTACAGCTTCTTGGGGAGGAGTTTGGAGGCAAAAGGAAATCAAGTGTGGGCTGGTGCCTGTGGCTCAAAGGAGTAGGGCACTAGCCCCACATATCGGAGGTGGTAGGTTCAAACCCAGCCCTGGCCAAAAACTGCAAAAAAAAAAAAAAAAAAAGCAAATCAAGTGGGGAGATAATAAAAAAGAATAAAACCCTGTTTTTATGTCCATAAGGACATAATCTTATTTTAGTGGAAAGTATTAAAATTTGAAACAACATAAATCTTGGAAAAACCTAAGCCAAATAGGATACTAATGCAAAATGGGCTGGAGGATTATTCAGAAAAACCCCCTTAAATGTATACAAGCACACCTCCCAGATATTTGGAGTTTGGTTTCAGACCATGTGATAAAGGGAGTATCATCAAACAGTGAGTCGTACAGATTTTATGCTTGCCCAGTGCATATAAAAGTTATACTATAGTCAGTGTAATAGCATTATGTCTAAAAAAAAATGTACACCTGCATTAGAAAAATAACATTGCTAAAGAATGCTAATGAACACCGGAGACTTTGCAAGTTAACTTTTGCTAGTGGAGGGTCTTGCACCGATGTTGATGGCTGCTGACCGATTAGGCTGGCAGTTGCTGAAGATAGCGGGCTGAGGCAATTTCTTAAAGTAAAACAAAAGTGAAGTTTGCCACTTTGATCATGTCTTTCTTTCACAAAAGACTGCTCTATAGCATGCAATGCTATTTTTAGTGGAACATCTTTCAAAATTAGAGTCAGTCTTCCCAAATCTTGCCACTGCTTTATTAACAAAGTTTACCTAATATTCTGGATCTTTTGTTGCTATTTCAACAATGTTGGCAAAATCTTCAACAGAAATAGATTTCATCTCAAGAAACCACTTTCTTTGCTCATTGATAATAAACACCTCATCCATTCAAGGTTTTTTTACGATCAGGTAGCGATTCAGCATTATCTTGAGGCTCCACATCTAATTCTAGTTCTCATGCTATTTCCACCACATCTGCAGTTTCTCCCTCCTCTGAAGGCGTGAACCCCTCAAAGTCATCCATGAGGGCTGGAATCAACATCTTCCAAATTCCTGTTCATGTTTCAATTTTGACTCCCACCCGTGAATCATGAATATTCCTAATGGCATATAGAATAGTGGGTATCCTCCAGATGGTCTTTCAATTTATTTTGCCCATATTCATCCATGGATTCATTATCTGCAACAGCTATAGCCTTATGAAATATATTTCTTAAAGAATAAAGATTTGAAAGTAGAAATTACTCCTTGATCCACAGGCTGCAGAAAGGCTATTGTGTATACCAGACATGAAAACAATATTAATCTCCTTGTAAGTCTCAGTCAGAGCTCTTGGGTGATCAGATACATTGTCAATGAGCAGGAATATTTTGAAAGGAATCTTGCTTTCTGACCAGCAAGTCTCAACAGTGAGATTAAACCATCCTGTGAACAGATGATTATCCAGACTTCGTTCCATTTATATAGCATATGCGCTCATTCTTAAGGGCCCTAGTAGTTTTGTGTGGCAGAAGAGTATCAACTTCAACTGCAAAATAACTGACTGCAACTTCTACATCAACAATTACTGCTTCACCTTACGTTTTTACGTTCTGGGTGTGGCTTCCTTCCTTAAACCTCATGAACCAACATCTTCTAGCTTCCAATTTTCATTCTGCAGCTTCCTTCCCTCTTTCAGCCTTCATAGAATTAAAGGGAGTTAGGGCCTTGCTCTGGGTTAGGCTTTTTGAAGGGAGTGTTGTGGCTGATTTGATCTTCCACCCACACCGCTCAAACTTTCTCCACATCTGCAGTATCATTCATGTGTTCCCTGGAGAAGCGCTTTTAATTCCCTTCAAGAATTGTTCCCTTGCATTTGCAACCTGACTAACTATTTGGTGCAAGAAGCCTAGCTTTTGGCTTTTCTCAGCAATCATTTCTAGCTTTTGATTTTGAGTAAGAGACAGGCAATTTTTTCCTTTCGCTTGAACACTTAGAGACCATTGGAGGGTAATTAATTGGCCTAATTTCAATGCTGCTGTGTCTCAGGGAATGAGGAGGCCCAAGGAGATGGCGAAAGACAGGGCAAAAGCTGGTTGGTGTAGTAGTGTGAACACACATGATGTTTATCTGTGAAGTTTGCCATCTGATGGGAGTTCAGTTCTTGGCTCCATAAAACAATTACAATAGTTAATAACTAAGATTGCTGATCTTAGATCATCATAATAAAATACTATGAATGCAAACAACATACTAAACAGGTTGAAATAGTGTGAGAATTACAGAGACACAAAGTGAGTATAGACTGTTGGAAAAATGGCACCAGTACACTTATTCAATGCTGGGTTGCTACAAACCTTAACTTTGGAAGAAACATGGTGTCTGTGAAGTGCAATAAAGCAAAGTGCAGCTAAGTGAGGCATGCCCGTGCTTTACTTCTGAACTATCACATATTTGATATATTTCTATAATTCACTACATTTTCTATTAAGAATTCTGATTAAATGACACACGGCTTATATGTTAACGAAAACTTACAACCTGAATAAGTTCTTTATGCCTCCTCATTTTCCCAGGCTACAAAGTATATATACTGAAATAGATTTCTGATACCATTAGGATAACATGCAAAGAATATGCTGGAGTATTTAAAAGATTATTTGACATGTTAAACCTCTTACAGTGAATTATAAAGTCATACGAGCCCCTGAGAGTGGAAATTTATCATTAGAATGCTTTCATATTTCCTCTTTTGTTTATTTCTTCCTCTTTACTTGAGGATTGTACATTTAGGCTAAACAGTGAACCTATTTTAACTATACTGAGGTTCAAGTGTACAGTGAGATAAAAAAAAGGTTGAAAAATACTGGTGTAGATGATGGGGGCAGGGAGAGGTAAAAATAGCAACTTTCAAAAATAATTTTTAAAGATGTTGGCAATATTCTCATAATTCATTCATATACCTCACGTCTGGGCTTACAAGTGAATGGACATATGAAATCAGACCTTTTCAAGGAAAGGAAGGACCTGTGACTGCTTGAGTTTTGGTTCACGATCTGGATAATGCTCACTCCTTTGTTTTTCATGATTCACGGAGGCCCGAGCACAGACACCTGGCATGATAAGACACCAGCCAAGTAGGTCACCTGGTTGAGCCCAAGCTTCTCAGACTGAAGCAAGAACCTTAAAACAGACGATTTTGAAAAGAGTCTTTAAAATTCAGTATGCATTTAATCTGTATCATAGAGTAAACCAGGGCAAACAATGGAAAACTGTATGAGCCAAGTGTGGTGGCTCGGGCCTGTAATCCCAGCACTCTGGGAGGCTGAGGCCAGTGGATTGCTTATCTCACCAGTTCAAGACCAGCCTGAGCAAGACAGCAAAAGAAAAAAAAAAAAAGCTGGACATCGTGGTGGGCACCCATAGTCCCAGCTGCTTGGGAGGCTTTGGCAAAAGGATCACTTGAGCCCAAGAGTTTGAGGTTGCTGTGAGCTATGATGCCACCGTACTCTACCAGGGGCAAGAAAATGAGACTCTCTATCAAGAGGGAAAAAAGGGGGGGGAAGAAAGAAAAACTATAAACATGGGACATGATAAATAAACCAAAACCTATAAATGAGATGAGTGTTATTTTTAAAATCATACTCACACTACTTATAATAAAGTAGACAAACTTAAGTAGTTCTACCCGTATGCTTGCTGTATATTATTCTAGGGCAGCGGTTCTCAACCTGTGGGTCACGACCCCTTTGGGGGTCTCCTGCATATCAGATATTTACATTACAATTCATAACAGAAGCAAAATTATAGTTATGAAGTAGCAACGAAAATAATTTTATGGTTGGGGGTCACCACAACATGGAATGTTAAAGGGTCATGGCATTAGAAGGGTTGAGAACCACTATTCTAGGGTTTATACACAGATAAAACAATTCTCATAAAAATCCTATAAGACTGACAAGCAGATGGGACACAGCAGTGTTAAGTCAATTGCCCAGATTCTTATGTATTTTAAGTGGCAGAGCTGAGAGTCAAACCCAGGAAATTCAACCCTAGAGCTTGTGCATTAACCCAGGGATCTCGTGCTTCCCTCCGTGCTATCCCAAGCAGTTTCGTGTTGTCCCAACTTTTGTCCTGAGAAGAATTAAATCACATTTCTGGTATATAAGTGCCCCTATTTTACCCGGTTTCACCTGTAAGATTTTTTGTCTCCTCTGAACTAATTTATTATTTCCCTCTATCAGCTTCAAAGTTAAAAAATCACAGCTGAAGTCATTTAAACCTGGCATCAAGTTTTGATAATTAATCTGATGATTCTTTAAATGGAAGGGATTCCTAATTGCCAATTTTCAATGGGAAGTCCTCAATTAAAAAAATCTGTGTTAAGCTTCTTCCAGAAATGAAAACCTGATGATCAGATGAAGATGTTTACTGTGCCCCACCAACGGCTCATTAGCAATGATCACCGTTAGGTTCCTTGGGTGACCCAGGCAGGTTAGGTACACAGGAGCATCCTCAGCCTGTGATCCGAACACTCGCTTCTGCTCAGGTATAACTTGGAGAGGCTCTCACCCAGGAGGCTCCAATTCCTTTGAGAACAGAAACTGTCCCTTATTCAACACCTCATTCCCCTCCTTTTCTAGCTCAGCTTACAGAGCTTGTGTTTTCTTCACTTAGTGCCATTCCAGATGTGATTTGAAATGGCTTACAATGACATACCTGTAAATATAGACAGGAGGGCATGGAGACATGGTCGAGTATATAAAACGGAGTGAATGTGAAATTTAAAAGGCAAATCTGTCCTTTCTGGAGTCTGCTCAGAAGTTTGGCTCTAAGTTTTCTAGCAGCCAGCTCTGATGGAGGACACATCCTTAGCGCTCAGTCCATGTTGAGGGTTGGTGAATGAAAATCGTGATCGTGTATAAACGGATGTCTACACCTTCCCTTTCTGAGGGTCTTCTGATTTCTCCATTGATGGCCTCTTCTAATTTGTGAGTTTAAACTTCTGCTCCATACCCCTTTTTGCTTCTGACTTTCTGGCTTCCTGCTTCTAATTTATCCAGAGCTCACACTTCTACCTCTGGTTGGTTTTTGTTACTTGTTTTTGATCACTTGATTTTGAAACTGTTGGCTGTCATGAATAGATATGAATGGATAAATAGTGACAAGCCACAGCTCCTTAGAAAATAAACCCTGATTACAAATTTAGAGCAAACATACAATTCAATATTAGTGTTGTAAGCCGTGCCAAAGTGGCTTTTTAAATAATGGTAACAAAAATGAAATTACTAAAATAAGATGGCCACTGTTACTTTGTGAAAAATGATATAGGCACTGGACCTGCTATTCGGCATAATTTTTACTCATTTTATATATGAAGGGGGAAAAGGCAATGAATGCAGGCTGTGCGCACCACAGTCTTAACAATATAAGCATTGTTATCTGATAGGTCAGAGTGAGGACAATTAATATTTTCTGTCTACTCAGGCATTTTATAAAGTTTTTGCAAGTGACTTACAGTTTTATAACAAAAAATCATATGCCAAACAACCAATACCTATTGGTGTGCGTGCCCAACTAAAAAGAAATATCTTTGATGCATACTTCTTCAACTTTCATGAATTATCTAGAAACTCAGCTTTCTTACATTGTTATTGCTTTTAAAAGTCCAAAAAAAAGTGTTAAAACGGCACAATAAATGAACAGACCAAGCAGCACATCACTGCCTATTTTTAACCCAACTCATATCACTGTCCACATCTATAGGCACCTGGATACATAATCACAGCTGACTCCTTCATCCACACAGTTTACATAGATGATAAGATTTTATTTTATGTTTAGTAGGTTAGGGGTTAGTATTCAAGGCTAGTGGTACCTAATATAGCTGCCCTTAACGTTTTATTCTAGATGGCAATTATTCAGCTGTGATTTAAAAAGAAAAGAGGAAAGACGAAAGAGAAAACCAAGAACCCTATTCTTCCATTGATAAAGCAGGATTTAAAGGACAAATCCCTATAATGGTAATGGTAGTTTCGTGCCTGAATTTCCCCCTTCATTCACCCAGGCTATGTGAGAAAATCTGACAGCCTACTCCCTGAAACATATGCAGCAGTAAGGATCTTGTCTTTTCAGGTTTTTCTACATGTAAGCTCCCCCAAATCCAGTATTTAATGTATTTCACTCATTAAATTTGATTAGAGCAGAGTTGAATGATTTAAAAAAAAACCCGCTCAACTAATTGTTTCTTAATTAAGTGGGGGTAATTTGTGATTCAAAAAGGATGTTAGATTTCTAGTCAGGTAGGGCTCAGCTCACAGTTACTGATGGAAGAAAAGTAAGATACAGAATTGAGTTTCAGAAATCAATGCAAAATAATAAAAAATTAAAAGGGAGAAGCAGTCTGTCAATAGTACTGCTGTAACAAAGGGGAGGCTTGTTTTATATTGATTAGCTGCTGTTAAATAATGCAGCACTCCCTCCCAACAGTGCACAATCTTGTGGGGTTGTTTATTGCCAGGGATGGTTGGACAGAACCAAGCAATCAATACTGGCGCTGTAAACACACTTCCAAATGCAATTCTGCTGCTCCTCGTCAGAGTGGTTCTCAGACCCTTAAGTCTTAGGAAACTGGAAGAAAGTGAGGAGACCGCTGCTGCACACAATTCATCACTGGTGCTTCTACAGGGCACTAAGACTTTGTTTCTCTTAAGCTGGAACTAAAGAGGTAATTTATGAGTGCCTTCCAACCCTTCATTTCCTACATTGCATCTACAGATTTCATAGCTTAATAGGATTACACAGAATGTACCAGCCCTTTAAAAGGAGATACTTAACAGAGGCCCTTTCCCACTGTTCATGATGGTCATTTACTTGAAAAATCTCCCTGCAGTAGGACCGTAGCTCTATGATTTTCTTCAATGTAATTGTTTTATAATCTATTTCTTTATTTTTATATTGTTATTGAGACAGAGTCTCACTTTGTCACTCTTGGTAGAGTGCTATGACTTCATAGCTCACAGCAACTTCAAATTCTGTGGCTCAAGTGATCCCCTTGCCTTGGCTCCAGGTAGCTGGGACCCTGCTACAACACCGGGCTAGTTTTCTATTTTTACCAGAGATAGGGTGTTGCTCTTGCTTAGGTTGGTCTCTACCCTCCTCAGCATCCTAGAGTGGTGGGATTATAGGCGTGAGCCACCACACCTGGCCTACTTTGTAATTTTAAAATAACAGTGTACATGAAAACTAAAGAACCAGGTACATTGTCATTATCTTCAGGGTTCAAAAACCTAGCAATGACTTTAAAACTTAGCACCAATAAGTGTTTTTTGCTTGCCATAAAAAATATCCACACCCTGATCTTTTAGAGAAGAGCTGTAGGACCCATACATTGTTCTTTGTAGTTTTGATGCCATAAAAGAAGAGGCAGAACATCTGCCACTTACAGGTTCTCTGATCGTAGGTGAAGTCTTCAGTCTTTAGAGGCATTTTTGTCCATAAAACAAGGAGGGTAGTATCTTCCTGGTCTAACTCTTAAGGGCGATGAACAAGGCAGTGCTCCTGTTTGGTTCATAAACTATAAGTGATAGAGTTAATATTGCATTATTCTTTTTAAGAACAAGCTGAAGAAAAGGACCAAACACTTCTTCAGGGAGGAGTCCGGTCTGCTCAGGGGTAGGGGGAGGCAACACTCAGGAAGAAAGGTAGACAACTACCAGGCTATGGACCCTGCTTTTGTTGTTGACGAAGTGAGCAACCTTGTGAAAGAGGCTATAGAAAGTGTGACAGGGGTAACACTTACCAGCACAGCAAGATCAATTAGGGACCACAAATGTAGTAGAACAAACCTTAAGCCAACTCACCAAGTTGGGGAAGCCATTCAAATACATTGAAATCCTGTGTAGTTATGCAAAAGAATGGGGCCAGAGTGCACCTAGCACACTCCTGCTTCTGGGACAGCTGAACTGACCCACACTGTGTGATGGGAGAACGAGACCAGGTATCGTATCATCAGCACTTTGGACTGTCCATTTGATCTTTAGGTCCAGCCCATGACCTTTCTTCTTTGTCTCAACACTTCCATTCCATCTTCTAACCATTGACCATGAATTCAAATGAACACCTTTCTTGTTCTTGATCTTCTAACCATTAACCATGAGCTCAGACAAACACCTTTCTTTTTCTCTTTAAGTCTATTCTGTGGCACTCTCAAAATGTAGAGAAAAGAAACCAAATGACCACACTGTTGCATAACTGTAAACCATTTAAGTCATTCAAATAATTTGCAACAAGTAGTCTGAAGCCTGTATTGCCACTTGTCTTAACTCTGAATATTTCTTTTCAAAGGTGCTAAAAATTGAAATCTGCTAACGTGAAACTTGCTCTATCCTCCTAAAATGATTCAAAAATAATATACTGATTTTTTTATACTTTTGTTAGAATAAATTATTCAAATTAAAAAATATTATTCAGGGGAGCTAGTACCTCCCAGTGGTTATTGCTAATGAAACCAAAGATAAATATTGTATTTAGGACAATTATCACAGAAATTGTATATTACATGAATGTTTTTATGAATTATTTAATGGAATTTAATGTTTGTTTAATTTCATTTTAGCTTATTCCAGAAAGAATATTTCAGCTGCCTTAAACATACAGGGTGGACATAAAGTAATTTAAATTGCACATGAACTTTATGTCCACCCTGTATGTAAATGATACAGGCTAACGTGCTAAAATATACAATGAACAACCACAGCAACAGAGGAAGAAATAAGTATGAGGCCAGGAAAATGCAGACAAAGCATATGATTAAGTATGAATGCAAAGGATAGGCTTGGAGCTGGTTCACAGCAGCCCACAAAAGCTAAGTGTACACACCTCATCCCAACTTCCCAGTCTAGTAGCATTGTGTTGGTAGCTTGAAAGTAGCTACAGTGGAGTAATTTACACTTCAGAAAGTGGCAAATGATACAAATCAGCATTTTCTTTTTCTACAGAAAGCCAGTTGTGAAACATTTACCAGCACCATGGATGGGCTGCACCCTTGGCCATAAACTTCAGAGCAGTCAAAGAAAAACAGAAACATCCCCTGCCGAGTACAATGTCCATAGGATAACTTTTATTGAATTTATAATGGGAATTTGTAACTGTGAGTGTTCTTGTCTCTAAGAATAAGTATTTCTTGGTTTAGGTTCTCACACAGAAAATACCATATGAGGTAGTGAAAAAACCCTCTCAAACTTCCTGATCTCCACCACAGGCACCAAAAATAATTGTGTTAAGGAGTATCTTGATGTCACATGCACCAGACATCGAGATAGACCAGGTAAGATTTTTTTCATAAAAGAGTATAAGCTATTGTTTTTATTTAAAACACAGTATAGAAAACAATTCCAAAGAAAGTCTATTAAAGTGGGAGATGAAATACTCTTCTTACAGCAAGAAATTACCAGGAACGAGGAGAAAACAGAAGGCATGAGTCCTCTGAACATCACCATCTCTCATAAACTGTGCACATATCCCAACTGAGCGCCTATTCTGGGTTATTAATTGGATATGTGTTCTTTCTAGCAAGCCTCTACTTTTATCTTGTTATTGTCAGAAAATTTTGGAGTACTTTACACTTGTTTCCTATACATTGGTTTTGGCATAATGGATATCATTGTTAAAGAACGGGTTTTATTCTGCTTATTAGAAATGGTGGTCTGTGTTCAAAAACTTCATTTTAGTTCTGAACGTGTGTGCACATGTGTGTGTATCTATACAACTTTAGATTTTCTTGACCCTAGAAAGTCATATTTAGTATTCTTTTCATTGAACCACTTTTTATAAAAGCATAAAAATGTATAAAATAAATCTCGCGATATAGATAGATCACTCGACCATATAAGCTGATTGCTTTTTCTGCCAAATTTGGTTTGTTCTTCTTCTTCTTTCCTGTCTTTAAGACAAGTGCTATTTGCGTAGACAAGGGTGTCAGCATCATTGGAATTTCAGAAAAGGAAAAACGCTTGTCAACACATTTACTTTCCTTCATTCACACTCTTTGTGCATTGCAAACGCACCCATCGGAACACAGACACAGACACACCTCTCTTGCCGCCACTCACATGTAACACTCAATTTCCAACTTCATCCTTTCCTCTGCTAACTGTTAAACTACAGTCCATTCACACTCCCGATGAAAGAGCACTGCTTAAAATATTGGACAGTCATCAACTCTACCTCTTTTACATTACAAAGAATAATGGGCAAGGGAAGAGATTATCTTTCAGGAGTTTGGCAAGTACATTACTAATTAAAGGGATACAATATATACTTTAATGGCATACTGACTCTGGAAAAAAACAAGATGTACTCAGTATGAGAAATTTTTTTAAAAAGGAGTGTACAGAAATGGCTGTAAACTAAAATGACATGCAAAGCAGGTATTAATTGCTAATGCTTCAAGAATAATTATCTAAATATCTCTATGCACACACACAAAATACACATTTAATTTTATGAAATATAATTTTCTAAATGTAATCCTGTGAAGGTTTTTTAGTTCACAATATTTCATAGGCATTTTTAGTAGTATTAGTTTTAGTTTGGGTTTTTTTTTTTTTTTTTTTGGATGTATTGATGATGAAATCTCAGGGATTATTACAACACAAACAAGGAATTTTTTTTTACATTTTTTAAAAGGATAAGTGTAATAATCCATAATTTCAGATTTCTTTATCGTCTAAAGCATTCCCAGACTGCCTATTTTGAGGTAAGAAGAAGGTTGATTCAGAGGAGAACAGGTCTTGTATGGTTCAGATCCCATAAGAGAGAGAAACTTACAAACAATGAATCATTATCTAGCAGAGTTAAGTGACATGAAGTCCTCCCTTTCTATGTATGGAACCATTCATAAAACAGTGGATTTAGTTTACACGAGCATGAAGACTATCTCTAAGAGCCACAGAATGAAAAATAAATAAAACACAATCCAAGTCTTGAAAGAGCTTGCAGATGAATAGGGAGATAGAAAGAAAAAGAGGAAATTTCAAATAATGAAGGGAAAAATCAAATTAAGAACGTTTGAGTAGAATTGAGATAATCTGATGGATGATTGGGTAAAGAAGAACGTCCCCAAACTAAATTTGAAGTTTCAGGGTTAGAGACTCAATGAATGAGTCTCTGGATGAATGAATAATGCAGCTAGAAAAAAAATGAATCTGGTAGGAAAAACAAAACTTTAACCTGTGAAAGTTTAAGACCTCCATGGGAGATCCAGGAGGAAATATGCAATATGCAATGGGTATTGAGAAATGTAGTTCTAGATTTCAGGAAACAGCTGGGAACTGGAGTTATAAATTCAGAAATCATGTATGCTTCTATTTCAAGTCACAACGGTAAATATGACGATACATTTATTATATATAAATATACACACTCTCTATTGTCTGAATGTCCCTGAAATTCATGTGCTGAAAGTGAATTGCTAACATGACAGCATTGAGAGGTGGGGGCCTCAGAAGGTGATGAAGTTACGAGGATGGGGCTCTCATGAATGGGTTAATATCTTGATCTTGGACTTCCCAGCCTCCAGAACTGTGAGAAATAAATTTATATTATTTATAAATTACCCAGTTGCAGATATTCTGTTGTAACAGCAGAAACAAAGACTACATGTACACCCTCATTTACATCACATACATATACACATATATACACACACATATAAATTTCATCAAATATTTTATACTTCCTTTTGAAATAGAAAAGTATACTCTTTCTAGGTCTTTAGAATACAGAACTCCTTCCTTCATACAAATTAAAAGTTGAAAGTCTTTAAAGTTTTCCAATTATGAAATAGATTACCATGAGAGTGAGTGAAATAGATTACTGTGAGAGTCCCTGTTACTAAGAGTGTTCAACAAGTTTTCTATGACATCTTCACTGGGGTGTTAATGAAGACAGAGAAAGTTTTCTTGCCAAGCCTCTATGCAACTGTGGGATCTTAGAGTATGATATTTTTCTAAAAAATTCAAAACAATACATTTGTTCCCCTTATTGTGGAATTGTTCTCTGTGGCTCACTTTGTGAGAAAAGGCATGCTGTGAGGAAACACTAGAGACAGAATATTCATGAGGTTTTATGTTCTATAAATGAATAGGCTTCCAGACTCTAAATGTACCATCATGACTATGCACTAAATCTCTAACTGCTTTGCTATGCTATCTATTCAAATTGATGGTCAGTGTACAAAGCTACCTTCATGAGACTTACAGTTTAGCACGGAATACAGAGAGGCAAGTGGTTATTGGAATACAGAACAAAAGAGCAAGGCAATAGAGACACTGTGAAAATGTAAGTCACTGAATTCAGGTGCAACTGGCATTTGGGAGATCAGAAAACTCCCCCATGATATGATACTTAGACAAACATGCAAACCATAAGTGGAACTAGATCAAAGAGAATGGAAGGAGGGAAGAGCATGTATCTGGAGGCAGCACATACAAAGACTGGGAAGCTAGAAATAAAAGAAGATACTAGAATGGCCCACATCACAAAGTCTGAAAACTATAGATGCTGGCATGGATGTGGAGAGAATGGAACACTTTAACACTGCGGGTGGGACTGCAAACTAATACAACCTTTTTGGAAGGAAGTATGGAGAACCCTCAAAGAACCAAAACTAAACCTCCCCATTTGATCCTGCAATCCCATTACCAGGCATCTACCCAGAAGGAAAAAAATCCTTTTACCATAAGGACACTTGCACTAGACTGTATTGCAGCTCAATTTACAATTGCTAAAATGTGGAAACAGCCTAAATGCCCATCAACCCAGGAATGGATTAACAAGCTGTGGTATATGTACACTATGGAATACTATTCAGCCATTAAAAAGATGGAGACTTTATAGCACTTGTATTAACCTGAATGGAAGTGGAACACATTCTTCTTAGTAAAGCATCACAAGACTCACATGGACTTAATTCTGATATGAGGACAATTAATGACCTAATACATGGTGGGGGATAGGGGAGGGGGAGAGCAGAGAGAGGGAAGGAGGGAGGGGGGTGGGGCGGTCATAGTGTGTGACAAACCTATTGGGGGTGGGACACAATTATAACAGGTACTTTACCCAACAAATGCAATGAGTGTAACCTGGTTCTTTGTACCCTCAACGAATCCCCAACAATAAAAAATAAATAAATAAAGGGAAAATCAGCTGCTATCTGGAAAAAAAAGAAAAAAAAAAGATCAGTTTACCGGGAGTGTGTTGATGAGAAGGAAGTGGCTGGAGAGGAAGGACGAGATCTATGCAGGAATCATACCACCGGTGGACTGGGCTTCGTCAAAGGGAAAAGGTGACTTTGAAATAAGATAGCCCAGCAATGGATATAAACAGATGCTAGAGAAGTCATTTAACTTCTGCATGGAGAATCAATGGAAAGGAAGATGGGAAATCAATTTAGAGCCCATCAACTTAATCTGAAAAAGATTCTCATGGCTGGAGAAGTAGGAATCATAAGGATGAGAACAGGTGGACTAGTTAGGGTAGTTAAGGTAGTTATCAGTTTACTGAGGGTAGACATGGACTTCCCTAAGGTCATAGATTTCATCAGGTGCAATCAGCGGTCCAACTAGAAGTCTTCTAAATAAAAAGCTGATGCTCTTTTCAATATTTTAAGGCTGCCTGTCTGCCAGCCTGGGATTATGAAAGCGTGAAAAGTGACAGACAGCCTCGTTCTAGGGCACATTCGAACCAAGAATCAGAGATGCTCACTCAGGGTGCTCAAATTCAGGGTATTCAGCAAAATGCCACAGGGTTATTGGCATGTCCTCTGACCTCATGTGCTGAAAGGAAGCTATAGACGATACCATGGCTTCTGGTCTCAGGGTATATCGAGACCACTGGGGAGACTAGAAGATACCAAAAGAATCTCATAGTATCTGCAAACTTTCAGTGAAGGACGTATAAGTCTTGTAGCTGACACACTTTGCCACCACTTGGTGCAAGGCCAACAAAATGTTGAGCAAGTTTCCAGCACCAGGTTTCAGGGACCTCTGGAAATTGTTCAGTTAGAAATGTAAGACTGCAGAATTAATTTCCACTGCCACATTGTGAAGAGACAAACACTGGGAACCGTCAGTGTATTTTGACAATTATAACATGGCTGGGCTGTAGTAAAAATGTAATTATGTAAGGTCTTTTTAAATGCCATTCCAAATTATTTCACCTTCTGACTCCATCCCTCTTCTGTATCCACTGCCGTTCTGACTCTTGGTTTTCTGGAACTCCTCAAAGCGTGCCTTTCTTCAGAGAGCAGTTCTCTCTTGCTATTTCTCCTCACTTTCAAATTTCAGTTTCCTCAGCACATTTGCTAGCAGTTCAGACTTAGAACGGAAATGGCCGTTGTCTCACTTCAGGGTCTTTGTATTGGGCGCAGGGCAACTTTGCTTTCTGCACAATCACTGGAACAAGTCATCTAATGGTGAATTTACCCAAAAGGCCGACTATGTGAACAGAGCTCTCCCTTGAAATTCGGATTCTGGGAAGATGACAATTCTCTCTCTAGTATACTCCTACATTGCAAAGTATGTCCATAATAGCATTACTTGGTTTTTAATAATAATGAATTTACCAACTCAGAGAAATTAATAGTAGATATTCCTGCTGTGTTTGAAGAGAACGGCTCCCCAAATAGTTCACTTTTTGTACCTGTATTTCTATATGCATATAAGGCCACCTCTGACTTCAACTCACACACACAGACACACACACCAGTTTTACAAGCCTTTTAAGAATGTAGTCAGTGTGTGCATGTGTGAACGGTCTGTGGGTATTCAGACACTGCCCATTAAAAGAGTAGGCTCCCTTCTAGCTTTAGGAGAAAACCAACATTTAGTAAAGACAAGATCCAGTCCTCAAGAAGACAAGCCAGATAAACATCTAGTTCCATATACAGATACACTTAAATGTAGGCAATCACTAATGTAGGGATGTCTGGAGATTGTGAACATGTTATTGAGTTTGATGAAAGATAGGAGATAGATCCAGTTTAGGGCCTGATTACTGATGTGTCAAGAAATTAGAAATATAACAACATGTCTAGTGCACTTTGGAAACAAGAAACAGGGACCGTATATATTAAACAGGTTACTTAGCATTAAACAACGTGGTTCTTTTTTTGAGGGAAAGAAAGGTCCAACTGGGAAATTTAAATGCACATTTTTAAAAGTAAATTTTCCTAATGCATGTGTGTTTATGTTTTAGGACCCTGAGAATAAAGCTTGACATCCTATAATGAAAAAGGAAACAAACCAGAAGCTCTGGTGACAACATTCTCACCAACCCATCAAGATGGAACCTTGCTTTATAAATGTTTAAGACACCTTAGTTTATACACAGCAGAACCTCTGTAAGGTGACCACCCAAGGGACTATAACAAACTGGTCAACATATGGAGGTGGTCAACAGAAGGAACTAGGCCTACTGCATTGATATGTATGTGGTGCATGTCTGGTCAATGAAGATTAGGTCAAAGTAAGGAGGTGGTCAGTGAAGGAAGGTGGTCAACTATGGAGGTTCTACTGGATTCATTAATCAAAAGTATGGCCAACAGCCGTATAACTCATGGCTGAATGACACTTATCTAACAGATGCATTTTCTTCTTGAGACACGTTGCACAGCCTTCACAAGACAGGATTTCAACACTATGGTTGAAATGGTTCAGGGACCATATTAAACAGTGAAATCTCACAAACACAGACATGCACACACAAAAATCCCACAAAAATGCAAAAAAGAAGTGCTACCTAGAAGGCAAAAAGGACACCTGTTAATAGTAAGAGAGTGAAACCAGAGGAAGACTGTCACCACGTTTGGCCCTCGGCTGGGAAAGTGTGTGTTGGGCAGTGCACACATTTCCCCTCCCTGTGCGTGGCTCATGTGATGCAAAAGCTCCACACGTAATGATTTTGAGATCACAAACGTATGTTAGCAAGTAGCAAAATGGAATTCTCAAATAATAAGGTTTAGTTGTATGTGAAAAAAGTCTCTGGTCACACACTGAACATCAATACAACAAAAGAGAAAGGGCACAAAGGGACCAGCTTATGTCCTGGATGCAGTTTGCAGGCTGCAAGGCAGAGAGAGAGAGCCCAAAGAGAGCTGGTTTGGTAAGTTGAGGACACGGAGTTCAGTTCGGAGAAAATGATGCGGCTAGAAATTATAAGACAGAGAGAGAGCCAGAGAATAGAATGGGAGAGAGAATGAACATACATTCCAGAGGCCTGCTGAGGAATCCCCTGAGTCTTTGGCTGAGGACTGGCCTAAGCAGATGTGGTAAGAGTCCCCATAAAGTCAGAAAGAACATCCAGATAGTAGCTGACCACACAGTTCTTAAACCTAACTCTGTGATGGAAATAGTTTGTGTTTCCTCAGCCAAAGTAAAGAAACTTTGTAAAACCCCACGGCATTGGCCAGAGTTCTCCAAAGGGTATAGCCATCCTAGTGGGCAAAGCTAGCCCAGCAGCAGAGACTGCTGTGTACTTGCCTTTCTGAAGCTAAAAAAGCAAGCTTTGACAGGATCAAGCAAATCTGCAAATAACTGCATGCCAGCACAAAATCCAACACTTCTTAGCAAGATGGACCAAAATCCGACATTCCAACACATAAAATGTGCCACTTCTTATAATCGGGAGGAATTTACCAGGCCAAGAAACAGAAAACATAAGACTCCTAACCGAGGAAAAATCAATTGGTAGAAACAGACACAAAGGCAGAGAAAATAAAACTCCAAGACAAAGTTCTAAAGTAGATACTAAAAATAGTATGAATATGCTCAAGAAAATGAATTCATGATCTATGTATATATGACTTAATAAAAGAAAAAAGAATATAAAAGAGAATATGAACACAATAATGAGAAAAGAAATTAAAAATATAAAAATGATTCTAGTAGAATTATCAGAGATGACAATTCAAAATTCAATCGACATTTGTAGGAGAAATAGACAAACAGAGCTTTCAATACTCTTTTCAGTAACTGATAAAAGAAGTAGACAAGTAGGCAAAATATCTGTAGGGGTCTAGCCCTGGAACTACTAAAGACATTGAACTCAGAGTTAAAAAAAATATATTCCACAAAGAAATTTCCAAGCCCATGAACCTGGCGAATTCTATAAAATATTTAAGAAAAAAAGATATACTAGTTCTAAAGACAATCTTTCAGAAAATAGATTTGGAGAGAGCATGTCCCAATTTGTCTAATGTGGTTAGCCTTACTCCACTAAGAAAATCGGAAGGAAAACAAGAAGAAAGAAAAGTGGGAACTAATAACCTTCAACACTGAGATACCAAAATACCGTTTAAAAATTAACAAAATAAATACACCAAGATACAAAATAAATAACACTACATGACTCAGGGGGATTTATAAGAGGAATATAAGGTTAGTTTGATATTCAAAAATAAACCACTGTAATTCACTATATTAAGAGAATCAAAATAAATACTGTAGAATTATCTCATTAGTGGCAGAAAAGCATTTGAGAAAATTCCAACATGTGTCTGTGACTAAAAATTCTTAGTAAAATATGAGTAGAAAGGAAATTACTTAAACTGAAAAATGGTATCTGCATAAAAATACTCAGGAAATATCATACACAACAGTGAAATACTGAATGCTTCTATCTCCATGACTGAGAACAAAGTACTGTATCCACTCCTATTTTCTTTGTTTGCATTTATGCTGGCAAGGCCAAAGCAGGGCAATAGAGCAATAAAAAATAAACTAAATGCATACAGGTGGAAAAAGGAAAACTTCTTTATTGGCCGACAACATCATTGTCTATCTAGAATACATAAGGAATCTGCAAATCAACTATCAAGACTAACAAAGTTAGCTGACCAAGGTCACGAGATACAAAAATTAATTTATTTCCAGCTGTTAGGAAAACAAAAACTAAAGTAAATGATCACAACTTAAAATAATATCAGAAATTAAATTCTTGGAATTAATTACTGATTAATTATTTGAACTAAGTATGAAACATGAAGATAATTTAAGTAGCGTAAAACACATTTGGCACTATGGATATATTTGGAGGGACTCTGCAATTTTGCAAAATCTGTCCTTCTTCTGTAGGTATTATTTAAACAATTTAGGTGGGTGGGAATTTCAAAATCAGCCACTTTGGGGGTTCCCGCTTTACGTTCATGTATTTGTTTAAAATCCAGGTGTGCAAAGTGGAGAAGAAGCTTGATAAAAGAACCCTTTGTTATCTGGGACATAGGGATCATTTCTATGGGGTCTCTGAGCCCGCCAGGCCCAGCACTTCTTCTGCTCCTGTGTGCCATTGGCCACCGCAATGTTTGCTGAGGCTGCTTGTTCAGGTGCCTTGGCATGACCCTCAGTGCTCCATGTGGCCACACTCTGAGCAACAGCAAGTAAGCATGTAGCGTGGAAACACGAGTCTCCAACACTCGAGGAACCTGCAGACATTGTCTCTCATCTTGGGGTTGGAAAATGTCACTTTTCTCCCCTGCTGTCACTTCCTGTCCCTCAAAATCACTCCCCCCTTTCCACTCTCAAATACGTAACATAATCCTGCTGTGCTTTCACAGCCAGATGAGGAATTGTCTCCAATAAATACTTTTTATGCTCTATAGATGTGTAAAGAGGCTAAAGAATCAAAGACCCTGAAAATGTTCTTGGAATGGAAAAAATCAAAATAAAGAAAAAAAAACATGGATAGCTTTATTCTTAATTCTATAGGAATGAAAAGAAAGTAAACTTTAGCATCTCCATAAATTTCCCTTCCATATTCTCATAGTTTTCTATTTTTGACTTCAATTAAATAACTTATTGGATCTGAAATCTTAGAGCTGGGTTCCAGTACATTTCTCTGAAATCTTCTGAATTCCACAGAATTCCTAAATTAAGTATTCCTTACCCCCCTCCCATGAATTGTATATTTTTAAGTTAGATAAATTATTTTGATTTTGTAACATTGCAAAGCCAAGTATGCAGAGAATAGAAGGTTCTTGAAAAATTAAAAGTATTTTAAGATATATTTGGTTAACAGAATAACTTCAGTTTCCCTTCCAAACTTGGCCTTTGCTTATGCTTCACAAACCACTCTGCTTAAATTATATGCTGTTCATAATAGACACAGATATAATGGACAGTCAGTCACAGATGACAAAAACAGATTTGACCAAACAACTTATTATATTCAAGACATTCTTCTCTGTTTAAGACCAAGAGAAACTTTGGCTTTATGTGACTATTTCTGAGTTTTCCATATATTGGTATTGGTTTTAAAAAATAGAAATATTTTTAAGCTTAGCAACAGCAATGGTAATGCAATATAATTTGATTTTACATGGCATACTTAGGAACTAAATTATAGTAACTCTACTTTAATTTGTGGGGTACCAGAAAGCTATGCGGAACTTTCCAAATCAAACCAATAGACCAAATCCTGCCAAAAGATCTTGGCAATCCTCAAGGCAGCAAAAAATCTCCAGCACACGATTCATCTATGGGGTAGCACTTATAATAAGACGTGTCAAATTCCAGCAATGAACACAAATAGAAGAAAAGTTATGCCATGATTGGATGACAGTGGTTTGCTTCTCTGCCTATAAATTTTTATTGCTCATATACAAAGTGGCAATATGGTATACCAGAAATGGGATATGAGTGGGGCATTGAAATAGCCGAGTGCTGAACTGGCCCACTCACCAGTTAGCTGTGGACTTTGCACATCTCTGCACTCTGCGTGGCCTTATCTCATCTGCAGAAGTGGAGGGGAAGAATGAATAGTTCTTAAACTCCCTTTCAATGCTAAATCTCCAAGAGACAACATGATCAGTGATTTCATTTAGGCAATTACTATGTTTTCCTTAGTATAACAAATTTACCTCTAGAATGAAAATAATGTATGATATATTTCTTTTTAAATGTGTAATTCTTAAGAAGTATGATTATTACAGATTACAGGTTGGGATTGCCTGTGTAATAGGGATAATACACATGACCAGCTATGTTTAATTTAATCCTCAGAACCACCCTTTGAAGTAGGCATTATTATTACTACTTCTACTACTACTACAATTTTACAAACAAACAGAAATAATAAAATTTCAAGTTAAAAAGTATAATAAAATTTCCAGTTAAAAAAGTAAACAACAGAATGCTTTATTTGTATTACTTTGGAATCACCTATTCTTCTGCCCACTCCCACCCCAGACCTATCTCTCTTTCACACACCTTTTAACAGACAAATGATTCCTTGGATCGCATAAACTTAGACGGAGAAGTACTTGGATAAAGTGATTGAAGTTCAGAAGGGAGATGAAGATTGTTGGTTAGATCTGGGAAGATTTCAGATCCTGGCTATAAATCAACTCTACCATAAGGATCCCACACAAAAGGAAAGATGAAGACCAGGGAGGGCAGGAAACACCAGCAATTACCTGGGGACAAAAGGAGAATGTGGAGGTAGACGGTCCTATTGAGCACCAACATCTGCTTACTCTAGGCTCCCAGAAAGAGCGCTGTATGTCCCTGCCCTATAGGCGCTAGACGTGGTTATAAATATGAACAATGAAATGGGTGGCAGAAATTTTAGGCTACTTTGTTCTTCACTGGACATTTTGCACTGGACTTTTTGCACTGGAGAGTCTGCCCTGGTTGTGGGACTATCAGACCACAGTGATACAACAGAATAAATATACAGCATAACAGAAACAAGTCTTCCTGCTCTTAATCCACTGAGATATTAGCACATGAAGGAGAATAAGAAGGTGGGCCCCGAAGGGTAAATGCTGAACAAAAAGAATGCTGAGCCACCACAGCCTAAATCAGAGCAGGGGGAGAAAAGTCAAGAGCATCAAACACTAAGAGGTAGAGTTAGAGGACAATGGGGCAGTCCTTTTCATCTGATTGAAAGCACTTTCAATGGAGGAGTAGGGACTATGGCCAGACTGCAGTAGTTGGTGTCAGTGCAAATGCAAGGAAATGAAAATAGTAATGCAGACAACTATCATTTTTTTTTCCTAATTAAAGGAATAAGAGAGATATAAAGAGAGAGAGAATTGAGCAACACTGGATTGCATCCAGGAAGTGGCAGGACATCCCCCTATGTACTGAGCCAGCTCCCTAAGGAGTTGGGGCAATCTAGAGTCTGATGTGCAAGCATGAGAAATGTGGAGTTCCTTGTGTCCACGGGAAGTACATAATGAACCATGTTTTTCTAAGCACACACTCCAGTGAGTTACATAAATTCCTGAATGCTCCCTTATACCTGGGTTATGCCCTCACGTGTGTACACAGAGACAGACTGCAAGGTAATGAATATGTTATCATATCTAAACATAGCATAACCTCTGTAAATTGACCACCCAAGGGACTATAATAAACTGGTCAACATATGGAGGTGGTCAACATAAGGAACTGGGCCTACTCTACTGACGTGTATGTATGATGCATGGCTGGTTTATGAAAATTAGGTCAACTTAAGGAGGTATTCAGTGTAGGAAGGGGTCAACTATGCAGGTTCTACTATATTTGCTTTTCTTTGATATGTGAATCATGATTTAGTCCAAAAACATCTTAAATGAGTTATAAGCCACTACCCAGCTTGGAGTTTGAATCCATACTTCAGTCCTTAGTATCTTGTGCCACTGATGAAGTGACTAAACCTTTTTGAACTTCTATTTATTTATTACGTAACCTCAACCAAGACACACACAACACGCATGCATATATATATATACACATTAGATTTATATTACTCAATTTTTATTTAAATCATACTAACATATGTCCATAATTTTCATAAGAAGTCTACATTTCTTTGAAATCATTTGATCATTTTTTTCTAGAAGGTAGAAAACAGGGAAAGAAACTTGATAAAAATGCAAATTTTATGGACAAAGGCAATAATCAGGGCTGAAGGCTGAGAAACCTAAAATCACTTCAAATGGAGAGGATTAAATAGGTCAGGTGGTTTTTTTTTAATTTCCTTAATTGAAATCTTAGATAAAAATAAGATAAAAAATTGTTCCTCTAATAATAATTACACTAGCCCTCTCTTAATTATTATAGGTTTAATCGCCCCCGTAATAATGCCTATATTTTATGACATTCTTCCTTTTCCTAAATAGTACTTGTGATTAATAGTAAACATACAGGGTGGCCATAAAGTTCTTGTGCAATTTAAAATAGTGTGCAATTTTAAATTGCACATGAACTTTATGGCCACCCTGTATATGAATTCAAGGTAATTTTGATCTGAGGTGAACATTTCAATTCTTGGAATCCATGAAATCAAAGATGAAAAGAATCATGACTTTATTAATTTGCCAAATGTCTATGACACCAGGGATGGAGCTACTAGAGTTTATCTTAACTGTTAAGAACAGAAACTGACAAAACTCTAAAATGTTTTGTTGCAATACCCCAAAGATTATTATTAAATCCGGACTTTAACAATAACCTCCAACATGTATTTTTCACATTACGTAAATCCTGAAACCATGATGATAACTCTAATGGGTAGGGGAGCCTTTAGAAGTCATTCAGTCCCTTGCATAGAAGGTTACCGAGGCTCAAAGAGAGTAAAAGACTCACCCAAAGTCACACTTCTTAGAAAAAAAATATTACTAGGACCAAGTGTGAAATAAATGACAAATAATAGTTTTCATGTTATTACAGTCCCGTTAATGGTTAGCCATGAGTGGGCTGTATTCATAGCTCAGCCGCGGTTTTCAATTACAGCTTTGTCAGTTTTCCTTTTGCTTGACGTAAGAGTCCCTTGAGCTTAAGGGTTGATTAAGACTCATATTAATGATGATGCCTTTTTTGTTCTGTGCTGCTGCCTCCTTCCTTCAGGCGCGAGTCTCTCTGGGATGCCGCAGGACACTGTGTGTATATATAGCTGACATATTGAGGATGGGGCTCTTTATTTTACCCGGTATTCATGAGATCATCATTGACAGATGATTATTTTAAGAAAATAAACAGAGCATACGAATTATGGCACAATAACCAAACACACATGGAACTAACCTTACCCACCAGCACACAAAGCACAGAGGAAGCAAATAGAGGGTGTGCAGGTGGGGCTGGGTCCCCAGGAGCGAGTACCAAGCTGCCCCCAGAAAAGTCTGTGGCGATATTAATGCCGATATGCCTTCTGCTCTTAACAGTTTCTGCAAGCAGAAGTTTTATTAATAAAACATTTTAAACACATTTGCTCTCCTATATAAATCCTTCCAAAGAGTGAATTCCAATTACAAAGAACTATTTTATTTTTTCTTAAACATTATAAAGCATAGCCAGCAGAGAAATGGGAGGTGACAAGATGGCATTTGATCTGAGTCCATCCTCTGCAAAGAAAACCGTCCAGAAAGAAGGTATTGAAGGTATGTGTGTGTGTCCTTTGTTACTTAGAGTATATTTCACTCCAAATGAAATGAAACACTAAGGCTCATACGCTGCCGGAGTGTCCCTCACAGAACGCCAATTAGCATCGGTGCCCAGTGGCAGCCCGGCTGAAGCGCCGTCTACAGGTGCTCACCCGTTACACACAGCGGGAAGTTGTATTGCTCTAAAACCACAAGCCACTGCTTTGATGGTTCAGGAGACCTTGGCCTTTTAAACGTATAAACAACCTTTCTTTTCTAATCTGGGCCATTAGAGGGAAATGCTGTGAAAGCCTGTATTCTGAAATAACCAGGTTTGCTCAGAGTCATGACAGTTTTCAATCTTGCTGCCAGTAACAGAAGAATAGCGTTCCACTAAAAATAACATGGGTGCAGGGATGTGCCTTGGGCACCCACTGAGGCCTAAAGGGTTTCAGATTAATTTGAAACCGAGCAAAGGTGGATTTTTCTCTCTGCTTTGGCCCTTTTGTGGGTGTTGTAATCAGGGGCAAAACGCTTCTGCCTAATGAGCACTGGGCACAGAAAGAAAAGAAACTGTAGTCAAGACCAAAACACTCATCACACAACTCTAAGGCTTTTCTTTTCTAAATTATAATAAGCATTTATTGATTCTGTGCCGTTCCTGAGCAATAGTTCTTTCCCGTCTACACAAAGTACTCATTTGAAATCAAGGACTATAATTAAAATAAAAGAATAAATAGATGTGGATCATGTTTCAGCGCTTTGGAGGGTGCTAATAAAATTAAAGACAGCTTACAAGAATCCTATTCTGGATATTCTGTGACAGAGAGGCTTATAGTGAGTTAAGTTGCAAATTTCAGACTCACTTCACTGCTTTTGGGGGCAATCAATTGAGCTAAAATATGATAATTCAAATATTCAAATAAGCCTTTGAATGTTCTGAAAACCCCTGAAATTGTAGATGCTGAAACCATTTTTCCAAAATTAAAGTTGTTTTTTTTTATTTTTATTTCCCCTGTCACTCTCAGAGGTTCTACTTTATAACATTTGCCTCTAGCAGAGTCTGGGCTTTGTGTATGCTGATAAATGAGGGGGTGGGGGGAATCACCACCCTATTTTCTTCTAAAAACAGAGGGAAGCATAACCCAAAACCTTTTAGGTTCATTTGGGGATTAGGGACTGAGGAAGGGAGAAAATATAGAACCAGATTCTGCAAAAGAAAATTTCTTCCTTTAGGCAAAGGTATTTGGTACCCGGTCCTCCCCATAAATGAAAGCAAGGTCTTCCCTGGACACAAGAATGGGAGTATGAGGGATGGGCCTAGTACATCAGGACAACAAATTTGCAGCTCCAGAGCCATCATGGATGAACCTACAGAAAATAGCATCTTTTTGCCTAGGTGTGAAGATTGATTAGGTCGAAAAGTATTTTATGGCTTTATTAGAATTGATAACTTTATTTCTGGTCATTTTATCTGTTAGTTCCTTTTTGGGAAACTTTTTATTTCTCTCCAAAAGTGAAATGCTGTAAGAATGCAGGATTTCAAAGTGGCTAACTGTATTAATACATAATTTGACTTATGACACTCAATGTATTACTGCAGATGGTTTAAAATTTTGAGACTATGTTCAAATAAAGTAATGATGACTCATAAATTTATGATACAGAACAAAGTTTAACTAAAGACTTAGAAAATAAAATGGTCTAATTGTCTTAGAGTTAAACATAAATGTTTGTTTGTTTTGATCATGGTTGAAAAATCTTTCAAAAATATGAATAATCTAATGAATAGATGGTGCACTGTCTTCATCATCTTTGCATATATGGAGTTTGGTACAGTGCTGGCAAATGATAGGTGCTTTATAAATATTTGATAAGTTAAGTGAATGAATCTTTTGAGGATCAACATTTGTGAAATGCCTTAGAATACATATCTACTTGAATCTGTATTATCTTTCATACATAATGAAAGATTTTATATCTAATATTTCACTTTTTTCTATATCATTATTTATTCTTATAACAACCTCTATAAGTAGGAAGAACAAATTTTATTATTCTACTTTGTGTAAGAGTTGATCAACATATAGTCATATAGGTAACAGCTTACATGGATTCCCTATCAGGAAGATATTTGATGTTAGCTTATTGGTTGCCTTATTTCCATGTTCTTCCTAAATTTGATCAAAGAAAACACACCATTTAAATGACAACCGTTGCTATTTCCTCTACCTAGTTAATTTATAGAGTTTACTGTGCACACCACACACATGCACACACTATACAAGGCCTGACAATTAACTTCACTAACTCATCCTAGAAAATGTGTTATGCACCCTCTGACATTAGCATCTTGTCCATCCTTCAAAGCAATTTTGGAACTCTTTTTCTGGAATAGTTATCATGCCTTCATTTACATATTTACTTATCTTTGGGTTAAGAAAAAAGTTTTTGGGGTCCAGATCAGGTGAATAAGAAGGTTGTGCCAATATTGTTACTTGATTACTGGTAAAAACTCCCTCACACACAATGCATTGTCGTGATGAAAGAGCCATGAATGGTTGGCCAAGATTTTAGGTTAAAATTTTCCTAAATGTTTCTCTGTTGGTGTTTACTTGGCCTGCTTTGTTTCTCACAGCAACTGATGATTTTGATGCACCATTCGACCAATTTTTACAATGATTTCTTAAGTTCTGCTTGTTACTGCCCACCCTGATCTCTCTTCATCAGTTACGCTTTCTCTCCCCTCAGAAAAATGCTTAATCCATTTGTCCACTACCATTTTCTTCATGGCATTATCCTCATAAACTTGGACTAACATATCCCTGATTTCACTTCCACTCTTGCCAAGAAATTTCATGTTTGTAGGTTGCTCTAATTTAAACTCCAACATTCTTGCGATGGCACACGAAAACGCAACAATAATGAATACCACTCAGAAAGACACTGCCACACATTAACATGAACACAACTGTGAGACACTGATATACCAAGGTTATGAAACTTTACTGAGTTGTCTGTACAGTGCTGCCAATGTAAGCACATGGTGGTAAGTTCGCAAACTTAATTGTCAGGCTTTGTACCTACAGTAGTAATGCTCCAACTTTTGGGTCTCAGGTCCCCTTAACAGTTGCAAGAATTACTAAGGACCACAACAAGCTTGAGATTATGCAGGTTACATCAAGCAATAATTGCAATATGTATTAGAAATTTAACTTGAGAATTCTTTGAACTTATTTTAATAAATGCCTTTAAGAATAAGAAGTACACTGCATGTGAAAATAAATAACATATTTCATTAAAAATAACTCTGTTTTTCAAAACTAAAAGTAGTGAGAGGTAGATGTTGTTTAAATCTCTTACTGTCTTGCTTCATGGAAGACACCTGAGTCCTCATATCTGTGCCTGTATGCAATCTGTTGTCATACATTCTTTTGTTTGAAATATATGAAGAAAATCCAGCTTTATATGTATATGTGGTTTTAAAAAGGAGGAACATTTTAATGGCCTATTAAAAAATCTTTATGGAAATTCTTCTTTGAAACTGTACCAAAACTTAACAAATGGTAGTTTTTCAAATGTTAATTGCAAAGTGGGACTGAAACCCTTTCAATTAGCTTCTTTCCTCTCTTAACATTAAAATCCATTGGTCTGTCTTCACTTTGAAGGAATCTTTTAACTCACAAATTATTTTGTAACATCATGCATTGGTAATTTGGAAAAGATTTCTTTTCTAAGCTATACAGATCTTCCAAATGTTGACATATTTCACCATTTAACATTAGAAAATTACAGTTGTTAATATTGCCACTGATCTCATCAGAATAGTCTTTAAGTATTGAAAATCTGTGACGCTCACAGCAGGAGACAGAAAGTTTCCAAAATTCTGATTTTCACTAGGAGGCTCTAAGTTTGTCATTGGCCAAAAATACTGTCAGTTGTTTGTCCTCCTTTTTTTTTTTTTTTGGAGACAAAATATCACTTTGTCACCCTTGGTAGAGTACCATGGCATTATAGCTCACAACAACCTCAAACTCTTGGGCTCAAGCAACCTTCTTCCCTCAGCCACCCCAATAGCTAGGACTGCAGGTGCCCACCACAATGCCTGGCTATTTTTTTTAAAGACTGGGTCTCAGTCTTGATCAGGTGGGTCTGGGACCCCTGTGCTCAGAGGATCCACCTGTCTGGGCCTCCCAGAGTGTTAGGATTATAGGTATGAGCCACCACTCCTGGCCTTCTTTGTTTTTCTTAAAGTAACAAGCTTGGTTTTAGACCCAAAAAAGTATCTATGAAATCCTGAAAATGGAATAACCACTGTTTCTCTAGCAGTCCTTTTTTAAAGAAGTAAAATGGTGTTCCATCTTAAAATTAAAAAATGGGTAGTTCACTAACAACTCATTCAAATACTTTTCCTGGAGAAAAACGATCATTCTGCTGTTTGAAGTATAATAGATGATTATCATTTAACCACAGACAATATTACAATGATGTGCACCCAAGGGTTGGGATTTAATAAGATGCATAATTTGTATTGCTTTTTCAAGGACATTCTTAAAAAGAAACTGGCCTTTTACCCTCTGTGAATATGTGATGGTGCTGGCAGGGTTATATGTCCATAACTCACACATAGCTTTTGCATCACCCTTTTAAATGCCAACAGAATGAAAATGACAAGGAAGTGTTTATATTACGAGGAAGATGATTTTGACCTGATGGGACCACTGAAAAGGGTTCTCCAGACCACATTTACAGGAACCATTGGTCTACAAACATCTAAAAGGTCCTTGTGAAGGCAATATAATATTAATTAAATGAATTTGGAATAATAATGAACTGCATTTGAATTCCAGAAGTATTCTAACCAGTTAGGTAATATGCAGCATATTTCTTAAAAATTCTGGGACTTAGTAGTTCTTTCACCTGTCAAACCAAATTACAAAGGTAACTGTTGGAAGTAGTTAGCCTATAGGCCAAAGTTTCTCCGCCATTTTTATTTTTTAGAGACGCTGATTCAATTTGGGTTTATTGTGAGTGCTTATAATTCTCAACACAATGCAGTTTACAGATATAAATGCATATGTCAAAGTTAGATAGTTAAAAGATGGAGGTAAAAATATGAGGGTTTATAATCTTCAGAATTGTGTTGTTTAATACACAATACAGTAGCTACTAGTTACTTGTGGATATTG
Source organism: Galagoides demidoff (assembly GCA_963574575.1). Taxonomy (NCBI): domain Eukaryota; kingdom Metazoa; phylum Chordata; class Mammalia; order Primates; family Galagidae; genus Galagoides; species Galagoides demidoff. The sequence continues at coordinate 36,763 of CAUYQV010060017.1, forward strand.
AACAATGGAAATATCCTTAGTTTTTGAGATGTGCTTTACTGGAGAAATTTACATTTCATTATGACGCTGTATGGCTCTCTACCATCCTTTCATTTCAAGGAAACGAGAGACTCCTATTAGCATTTCTTGTAGAGCAGACCCAGTGGTATTAAATTCCCTTAGTTTTATCTAGGAAAGTCTTTCTCCTTTGTTTTGAAGGACAGTTTGACTAAATGCAGTATTTTAAGCTGAATTTTGTTTTTCTTTCCATATTTTTGAATATGTCATACACTCCATCTGGCTTATAGAGTTTCTGCTAAAAATCCATTGGTAATTTTATGGAAGTTCACTTGTAGATGATGAATTGCCTTTACCTTGATGCTTTTAAGATTGTCTGTCTCTTTGTATTTGACCTTAGGAAGTTTAATCATACTATTCATTGATATGGTTCTTTTTAAATTTATCCTAGTTGAGCTGTTTTTAGCTTCTTAAATCTATATGTCTATTTCTTTCCTCAGATTTTAGAAGCGTGGAGTCATTATTTCCTTATATAAGTTCTGTGTGTTCCTTTCACTCTAATATCTTGTTCTGAAATTCCCATAAGGTATATATTGTTCCATAAGTCCCTTTGGCAGTCTTTGTTTTTCTTTATTCTTTTCTTCTTTTTGTTTCTCTAATCCAGTGATTTTATATATGACCTGTCATCAACTTTGCTGATTCTTCTGTCTGGTCAAGTCTGCAGTTGAATCTCTCTAATAAGTTTTTCCAATTAGCTATTGTTTTTCAACTTCAGAATTTTTATTTGATTCTTTTTATTATACTTTCCATCCTCCGTGTTGATATTCTTATCTTGTGCGTGCATTATTTTCCCAATTTCATTTAATTATCTGTGCTCTTTTTTTTGGCTAAATTGAATGTCACAAGACAGCTGTTTTAAATTCTTTGTCAGGCAGCTCATAGATCTGTGTTTCCTTAGGGTCATTTTCTAGAGTTTTATTTTGTTCCATAGATTGGGCCACATTTCCCTGTTTCTTTTTATGTAATCCTATAATTTAAGGAATAAACAACCTCTCCTCATCTTTGTGTATTTGCTTCACGTAGGAAAATACCTTTACCAATCAGTGCTACTAGAGGTTCCAAGATTTCTGAAACCTTGTCTTGTAACCCCTACAGTCTACTTGCAGAATGGCAATCCTAATACACTGTGTGCTGACCTCTGTTTTCAGAAGCTTCCAAACTCTGATGCTGGTCCTGTCAGTACTCCAAGTCAGGCAACACTGAAAGTTGTCCTTCAAATAAGCCAGAGCATTGAGTACATGCTCCATACTTTTATATTATTCCCTGGATATAAAGTTTCCTTTAGAATACTCTGTACTATGTCATGTAGAGGGAGAGGTATGAACAAGAATACCAAACACCATGAATTTTACTACTCCTTTCACTGAAATGCCTTCTCACCGGTCTCTAGAGTTCTCATAGAGCTATCTAGTTCTGTCTTGCTAAGGAAGGAGGGACTGCAGTTTCCTAATCCACCATCATGCTGACATCATCACCTCCACTGTTTATTTTTGTAAATCAAATCTTATTGAAATACAATTATCTGTAAATGAATACAGCCATATTCATTCATTTATGTATTGCAGTGGCGGAGTCAAGTAGCTGTAACAGGAACTGTCTGTCTTGCAAATACTAAATATCTGGCTCTTCACAGAAAAAGTTTGCAATGCTTGACAAATAAAATAGACTCTGCAGCTCATTCAAGGTAATCTTTACCATGCACCATAAAGTCCTCTAATGCCTGGTTTAGTTCACATTTCTGATGATGTTCTTTATTGTCCTCCACTGTCTCTGTTCACCCTTGACTACACAGGTGTTCTTGTTGTTTCTCAAACACTCTAGGCATATTCCCTTGGCACACACTATTCTACTGCCTGGAATGTCCTTCCCACAAATATCTATGTGGCTGAATAGCTCCAATGTCTTTAAATCTTTATTCAAAAGTCACCTTCTCATTTGATCAGCCACCAAATCTAAAATTTCAATTTCCACTCAGTATTTCATATCCTTTTCCTCCTTTTCCTTTATTTTTCCCCTGAATATTATTTATTATCTTTTTCACCTGGTATTTTTAAGACAAAAATCTTTATCTTTCACAATAGAATTTTAAACAAGATATTTATATGTTTTTTATTATGGTAAAAACATTCTTATATAGTAGACACTACGAAAAATATTGTAATAATGAATGAATAAATAATGTGAAAAATATTCATGTTATTAAAGAGGATAAAATATTAGGTTATTTGTTACTATCTCCTTAAGTTAGATATGCCCTATATATAAGGGGATTCCACTGTATATGGAAGCACTTAGAGTCCAGCAAAAACACTAATTCAATTTTAAGTACTATTTCGTTTTGAAGTAAAAGTATCTATCTTTCGCCCTCACAATTTCACAGAAGTCCCAAATCATGTCTTCACAGCTCTGTGAAATGGGGGAAACTTATCTCTTTTCCTTCACCCACAAAAGAGTAGCTTAACATGAAAGAATAACGTCAGATCTAACCAAGGGTTGTGAACTAATTAAACTATTTGGATACTGTCCCTCTTTTGTTTTTTGCACTTTCTGATGCTGTCTTTGGCATCTGAAATGGTCGGATTTGTTAGGATTTTTGAGAGAGTTTCAACAAAGCCATGTGCATTCAGTCCTTTTTTCTCAAAATATCACAGTGTTCACAGCTGAGCTTCAACTCCACATCCTGTAATCCATTTACCTCAGATCTCAGAGGGCCAACTACGTTGTGTGTGGCTTCTCTTACAACCCAGCCATTAAACATCAATAGGTTTTTTCATTCTTTCTTAATTACACGGCAAAGGTTTAATTTCTCTTTAATTTTTTATGCACCTTGGATTCCATAGGCACACCGCCACGTCCAAGATGTATCTATCCTCTCTTTTCATGACAAGAACATATTTTTTATCAAGGAGAAGAAGTATTCAAAATTGCACTTGGCATTTGGAACACAGCAAAAGGTAGCTGTGGTCCTGTTTTATTGTACAACAATCATGTAAACTCCAGCTGTCAAGTCGTCTGATCAGTTCTTCAATAGGAAAAAGGGCTCAGCTAAATCCTGCCCACATGCTGATGTACACCCGCCTAATAACTGTGTTTTTCACTCTTTATGAATTTCATTTACAATTACTCTGGGACTTTCAAGGAATGTCTTGAAAGAAAGAATGTGACTAGAATTGCTGAGTAATTTAATTTTCTGTTTTCAGTGTCAGGGTGTAGAGAAAATACAATCTGTTTTAATTTTATACAGAAGCTCAGCGATGAAACTCATCTGCTCTTCCTGGAGTAGTTTTCCAACTTAGTCCACAAAGGTCTCTTCTGGCTGTCTTGAACAGTTGCAATATAGATCTGTTAGACACTGTTCTTAAGGCATCAACAGATCATTGTGGGCAAGTTGACCTAGAAGAGGAAGTTCTCTGGGGATTATAGTTTTATTAAAGAAATTCTCATTAAGTGAAAAACAGAAAGATGGAGCTGAAGGAACATGCTCAAGATTCTCGGCATCCTGCTGCATTTAGTTCTAGAGTGAGTATTCGAAGCCAGATTTTAAGGATTCCAATTTAGGTCCAGCTCCTTGGGTGGTGCACACACACTTGCATGTACCCACTACAAAAATATCTACATTACAGGAAAGAGGTATGAAATAGAAAAGAAATTACTGCTGCTCTGTATTGCTGCTATTATTATTGCTGCTATCATTATTAAAATATAAATATTCTGGAAAAAAGATTCCACATATGATCAAAGATTGACAGCAACTGAGAGCAAAACCTAGTCTTACTCATTTTTGTGTATGCAGGGGCTGCCATTTCTGACTCATAGTAGATAATGAATAATTGCAAATGGATGGTGGATTTTGAGTCATTAAAGACTTTAAAGAAAAGCAGCTAATTTGGTTGGCATAATTAGGATTCAGTAGGGATGTTTTATTTTTTCCTCATCATAGATTTGTATGCTATGAATAAAGTAATGTACTAACAGTTTGGGGGATTTTATATTAATTTCTCAGAAAATAAAATCAGAACATTTTCTATGGATTTTGTAGGTGCTAACCCAACCCAGCTGTTGCTTTGCCCACCTTTATGATTAATGTGGTTATAGGATTATTTAACAATGCCCATTAAACTGAGATCATCAAGAGAGTAAGCAATCTTTCAACTTATTAAAAGATTTCACTTGTTTTTCTCTTTAACGGAAATGTGATATTTATGTAGGCACCAAAGTCATGTAAATATAACCTATCAGTAAGAAATTCATACAATGCAAGAGATTACTTCAGGGAGAGATAAGTAATAGGAAAGATACTAAATAGGTGTCTTGTTTGGATACCTTCTTTTGGAGAATTCATCAGAGTAACCACATATTTAAAAACAGTATGATTTCGTTTCATTTGGCTAAAACAACATTAGATTATAAACTCTAACTTGTAAGGCTGACTCCACAAATATCTATCTTCCTATTTTTCATTTAGACTAAAAGTTTGGATGTAATATTCTTATTCCCAGATATGTCATGCTAGTTTTTAAAGTTACTTATGAAATTGCCTTTGCAATTCCTAGAATTTCCGTAGTCCACGTAATCTAAATATTAAAGGTTGTCTAAACTAATTACTGACAGTAAGAAACTCAAATTTTTATACCGAGTTGCAAATGTTAACTTTCGTGTTGTCAGTTTGGATTGTGAGAGTTTTAAATAATACTCTCTGAGGTGCCCCTAACACATAGGAATTATGAAATCATCAGATGTTAGTTACTCTTACATGATTTCCAGAGTTTGTCATAATTATATGCTCCTTACTTTATTTCATAATTTATCAAGTTTACCACTGCACAAAACATGTCACTTCATGGTAAATTAGCCGTAAAGTAGGTTATATGATAGCATCTCCACAGAGATGGCCACATCTTTGGATTTTGATTTAGAATAAGTTTAATAAAATCCAAAGTGTCCATTTAAAAAATATTTTGCTTTTTCATATCATTAATTGAATATTTTTCTTTGTAAGCCATGTTATTTTTATTTCCTTTTATAGTCTTTTTCTAACATTATACTGAATTATATTTATTGTTAAGTAGAAATTAATTCTTATATTATAAATATGCTTGTATCCCCTTAAATGAAAGTGTAGTTTTTTAATATTAAATTTTTGTGGATCCTCAGAATTCCTCAGCAACGAATTTTTCCAGTATTTTGGTAATGCTAAACATTAAAAATATTTAAACATTATCCCAATTATAAAGTTTATCTGGTCACAGACAGCAGTCCTGTGATAATAGGCAGAATGTCTCCAACATAATCTCAAGAATTTGAAAACTGCTAAGAAGAAATAGGTTTGTGAAACAAAGGCATTACTTTTAGTTCATTAATTTGTCAAATAGAATTGAGTCAAACTAACAGAAAATTCAATTTATTTGCAGTAGCATAGTACCAATAATGGTTTGAAAAGCAGAAAAATAGTTCAGAATTTCCTATTTGGAGAAATTCTATTCCAGTACATTTATTCCAGATGACTCATTGAAACTTATTCTATAGTATTTGTAGATGTTCAATATCTTTATATAGAAGGGCCGTTTGATTTAGACAATACTCGATGGATTGCAAAGAGTCCATAGATTTAATAAAGATATGATATGCACACTTCCCATTTGAAAAGATTAAACTGAAGACAAACGACCACCGTAAGAGTGGTTATTGTTAAGATGAGATGTAAGGATTTATACGCCAAATGTAGCGTACTATGGTTTAGTCTATCTCCATCCACATTAACCTCTTCTAATAATTTTTCTTCAGGTTTATTTTGAATTCTTCATGAAAACTATGAACAATAAATGAACATAGAAAAATAAGAACTGAAGCAAAAATGAGAGCGGCAATTACAACACCAGCAGAATATTGATATTACTCCCCTATATGAAAAATGAACATGTCTAGGATGGAAGAAAGGCACAGAGGATCTGCCCAAAGATCTCACATTTCAGAAATAGCCTTTGGAGGTTGTTATACCTGTGACAAGAAGGGAAGATAGAATAAAATAAAGTGGGACATGCAAAAATAAGAATAAACAAGGTTGGTAGGATGATTCACTTAAAGAATACAGTAAAAATGGGAAAACATTACACAGGTACATTTTATATCTTGATTTGTCTGGGCATTTTAAATTTTATTTTGTGTTGAATTTAGAGCAAGTAAATATTGAACCAATTTTGAGACTGATCTTGAGCCAGCACTCTTTCAAATCTGCTACCGATTAACAGATGTGCAAAACCCAAGTAAAAATTATGTTCGGTGAAAATTGGTTCTACTGCAGCAAATAATTAGTGGCTTCTTTTGCCAGAATAAATAAGTGTGCTTGCTAACCCTCCACAAATACCTTTCTACATCCCAGTTTGTATTCCCTTGATTCATTTATCATCTTCATTTACACACATAACCACACCTTGTCTCACAGGCTAATGTCAATACTTGAATGACTCTTGTTCCGCTATCTGTCACATATTCACAAAGGCAAGGTGTTGACACAAATAATTAAGAGCTGATTGAACATAATTAATAATAATTGTCCTGTGCTCTCCCCAATTAATATCTTAAATCTTTCATCAATTTTTTTAAAAAGAAAATCTAAAAAAAAAATGGTTAAAGAAACTGATTTGACTTTTCATCTTTCTACTGCTCAAAATCTGATAGATGAGTAAAGACATAAAACTCCAAAGATAGGCAATGGGGAAACAGAAAGAAAAACCAGTGAGGAAACTGAGTTGGACTTGTAGAAATAGAAGGCCTGGATTTTCTACGGTGTGTTTAATCCACACTAAAATAAATTAGATATGAGAATCACCCTATCATGGAAAGTTTTACATAGAGCAAGAAAAGGCATAACCTCCCGGCAAAGAAAGAGAGAAAGAGGGGCAGGGAGAAGCTAATAAGGAAAAGATTGATGACTTTTTTTTTTCCTTTGGATATTAAGTGTTTTAACGAGCAACGCTTTGATGACTTAAAAACAACCTCATTAAATATCAATCATATGTTTTTACTTTCCCTTGAAGGCATTTACATTTGAGAATTAATGGTACTTGGAAAACAAATTTGGGTTTTTCCCAACCCAGCATAGTTAGATAATAAGTAAAAAGATTAAACCAATAATTTAACTTTCTTACTAAGAAAAGGGAAGGAAAAAAAAGTCTAATCAAATAAAAGTATTTATATTTCTATTCAAAATGTTTTTATGTTTCATTTTTTTCTTACTTAATTATTTTTATGATGTTCACCAGCACAGACAAAATCTATAGGTATAATAGCATTGCATTATTTTTCTCTGTTGATCACCAAGCAAACTTCTATTTGGGTTTCATGTGGTTTTGCTATTATTCCTGAAGTGATCATTATAAAATTATTTTAGGCATTTAGACTTCACTTTGAGAGATTTACAGAGTTAAAACTAGATTTTTTTTTTTTTTTGGAAATTGACATATAACTGAAACTAAGATTAAGCGCTTACAGGAATTCACAAAGGGAGAGGAAAGAAGTAGGGGAACAAAGTGAAATAATAAATTCACTTACTGTAAATGCTATTAGAAAACCAAAGTGTTTTGTTGCATAGATTATTTGCAATTTAAAAGTGGACTAAAATGAAAATACAATGCTGTCAAAATAAATAAATAAAATCACTGAATTGCTGAAAGGTAGAAGTGCTGCGTATGTTCACGCAAAGACTTTTCACTTTGGCTCAGGACACCAGTTTACAAATGTGACTCTTGGTAGATCTAAATGCTTAGAACAGAATGGAATGTGAATAGAGAGTCTCACTGGTTTAACTACAGGCAAACTGGCTGGTGCTCCTGTGCGTGCACCACATGAGAAGTGAATTAAACCAACATATTTTCCACTTTTTACCAGGCTTAGATAAAACTTAACTCTTTCTCTCACAACCCCAATTTGTGTGCTTGCACATACCAACTTTGTTATAATTTCTAGCTTTCTGTTTAAGAAAATTCTGAATGTTTACCAAAATTTATGTATCCCACCATCTGAGAAAAATTTACCTCTATTTTCTATTTCTCATGAATTAAAATGATACATTCCAAAAAATGATCAAAAGCCCAGTAATTAGTGCTCATACTTGGTAGTCCCACAGTTAGTCACCAATGTCCTCACATTGATACCAACACTGGCCACCTTGGACAATTTATTGAATTCCCCAGATTTTCAGTTTATAGGATTGTTCTGAGTAATTAAATTAAATTAAATTATCTAAAACATTTAGCCCATTTTCTGGAACATTGTAAGTCAATATATATTAAACTGTTATTATATAATGAAGGAAATGACTAAAGAAGCACATCAAGCAACCAGAAACTTTAAGACAGCAGATACATAGAGCAATATAGGTCGGGGATCCATAAATTCACTTCATTGGCCAATTTCACCTATTTCCTGTATTGTGAATAAATAGAATGTCTGTGCTGTAGAAATGCAACAAAACTCTCAAGACTGGAGAAGGGGAAGCAGAGTAGAAAGAGCTATTTACACTTGTTAAGTACTTACCCACAACTTTCTAATAAGGCAACTTACTCCATTTCCATGTAATAAACTAACTAATTAAGAAGTTAGGAAGGCTATATTAGTTGAGTTTCTTCTACCAAAAAAAAAAAAAAAATACAACTGGAGTTAGGAAGAAGCAACCCCAGCAATAAATATCAACTTAACAAAAAGACCCAAAATGCTCACTATGCTTCCAACTTTAGTAATAAATGTTATCTCTAGGTGTCAATAGGGATGAATACATAAAAATCAGATGTGTTGGAAATTGGAAAGTGTGGACAACACACACCAATTCATTGTTCAAAATATTCAATTGACTATTATTGATTATTAAGTCATATTCAAAATTTAGCTAATTATTAAAAATATTTTATTGTGTAATGTCTTAATATTCTTAACATCTGATATATATTCTGAATATTCAAACTTAAATTGAACTAACCATTCACCTCTTTTATCTTTTGTTTGTCTGTTTGTTTTACTAAATTATTTAGCATTCCAGTTAAGAATACTGAGGGAGCAAGATGGCAGAGCAGGACTCCCCAGCAATCATTCTCCCAAAGAAACATCAAATAGAACAACTATACACACATGAAAATACCTTCAAAGAGCTAAAAGAACCTAGCAAATCACAGTCCTTGGTTGTAGCATAACAATAAATAAAGAGGGAAGAAATTAGGATTTTATATTACCCACATTATACCTTTCCAACCCCAGGCAGTAAAGCATAAAGACAGATACTGTCCACTTCGGGGAAAGAAGAGGGAAGTGAACACAGAACCCTGACAATACTGTGCCTAGCTCAGTAAAACTCACCACTGGAAAGACATCCTGCAGTTCAAAAATATAATGAATAAAATAAAAAATTCAATAGAGACTATCAACAAGAGAACTGATCAAGTAGAAAAATATATTAACTCAAACACAGGTTATTTGAAATATATAGTCAACATAGAATGAAAATGAATGAGAAAAACTTAAAGGATTTATGGAATAGCATCAAAGGGTCAAATGTTTGATCCATGGGTATTGAAGAAGGAGGAGAGAAAAATAAATGAGTTGAAAGCTTATTTAAAGAAGTAGTAGCAGAAAACTTTGAAAACCTGGGCAAAGATGTAAATACCCAGGAAAAGTACATTTCAAAACTATTAAGAAATGAGTATAATTGTGATGGATATGTTACTTGGTTCAATGCAAACATTTCACATTGTGTATTGAAAGCAGTACCCTGGATGCCATAAATACATCAATATATAAAGTTATGATTTAATAAAAAATAATTAATTATTTAAAAAATAAAATAAACATTTTATTTCATTATTATATTAAAGAACAATAAATTCTCCTTAGTACAATTAAAAAAAATTCAATTCAAATAAGACTAAGTCAATACATATTATAGTCAAATGGTTAAATATCAAACACAAAGAAAGGATCCTGAGAAACACAAGAGAAAAGAAGCAAATGACATATAAGTGAATTCCTATATGTCTAGCAGCAGACATCTCACCATAAACCTTATAGATCAAAAGAAAATGAAATGAGATGTTCAAAGAACTGAAAGGAAAAAGAATACTGCCAACCAAGAATAGTGCCCAGGAAATCTGATCTTCCAAAATGGAAAGATAAAGAACTTCCCCACACAAAGCGTGAGGGAGTAATGGACATAACAGACATATTCAGAACATTTTAACCAATAGCAAAAAAAGGTACACTTTACTGTACATGGAACATTTTCCAGGATAGATTATTAGATATTAGGTTCATCTTTCCCAGATTTGTCTTATAATGAATGCTAAAGGGAGCCTTTAAGGTAAAATAAAGAACAATAATGAGTAACATGAAAATATCTGAAAGTATAAATCTTACTAGTAAATACAAGTACATAATCGAATTCAGAATACTCTAATTCTGTATTTGTAGCATACAAATCATATATATCTTTAGCATAAAAGTTAAAACTATTATCACTAGAATCAAATAATAAGGCCACAGTCAACATTGTACTTATGATGAAATATTGAAAGCCTTTCTTCTTGGACCTGAAATGACACAAGGATGTGTACTTTCACAAATTTTATTCAACATAATATTAAAGCCCTTGCTAGAGTAATTAGGCAAGACAAAGAAATAAAAAGCATCCATATTAGAAAGGAAGAAAATTGTGTTTGCAGATGACATGATTTTATATGCAGAAAATTGTAAAAATGCCACATATACACACATACAAACTGTTGGAACTAACATACAAATTTAGTAAAGTTATAGACAAATGGAAAGGAATTGAGTACCCAGAAATAAATTCAGGTATTAACAGTCAACTGGTTTTCAGCAAAGGAACCAATGGGGAAAGAACAGTCTCTTCAATAAATGATGTTGAGAAAAATGGATATCCAGAAGAATAAAATTATACCAATCCTTTTAATAAAGGCATTCAGATCAAGGGAGGGTGAATGGTAGGATCACACTTATGGTGCATAATGCAAGGGCACATGTCAGATCTATTAGTATAGAGAATAAATGTCTTAACACAATAATTGAGTAGACAAGATGAGGTACATATTAACCAGTGTGGTGTAAGCATTCCTAATTTTATATGAAATCAGCACATTGTAGCCCATAAATGTACACATGATCTATGTGTTTATGATTTTAAAAAGAAAGAAAGATAGAACATTTTAAAAAAATTTCACTGTTTGTCTTTGCTGTCATGGGGTACTATAGAATAATCAAGATGTTGAAATTTTCACTTAGCACAAAGTGCATGGTAAAAAAGAAAGAAGAAAAGAAAGCAGGAAAGAAGGAAGATCTAGAATATTCTTAGGAATTTACTAGATTATCTTCAAGTATTTAAGCTACAAATGACGCGATGAAATACAGTAGCCAGTATCCCTCTTCGTCATGTGGAGGTCATGCCCTTTTTTCATATTTGACTTGATGCAGACTCACCTAAGTCAGTTTGTCCATTCAACAATTGTTCAATACTTTGCTGGTCAATATGCAATAGCTTCCACTAATTAAAGATGAGTGAGGGCTGTTGTGTCTTCTCATATGACTTCTCTGCCAGGAAGTAGACTATAATGAAAGTCAGTCTCAGGTTAAATTCCCAGGCACACATTTGTTAACAAGTAGTAGCAACAACAATTGAAGTCATGTAACTTGTGGTGTAGGCAGTCCCGGATTATGAATGAGGTAGGTTCTATAGGTTTGTTCTCAATTTGAATTTGTATGCAAATGGAAATTGGAATAGGTACATATATTTACCTATTACCTGAATAGCCTCCATCTGTAAGTGCGAGTCATATATCAATCAGATGCTTGTAACTCATGACCGCCTATATATAGAGTGCTGTTATCCAAATCTTTCAACTCTGTCTTGTGGTCACAAGGTAGCATTGTATTTCCAATATGAAACCCTCCAGCAGGTGTTTCCTTCTTCTGAGACAATGAATCATGTTTCAGTTCATGGCTGGTCTGTGAGATAGGGTCTTTGCATGATGACAATGTAGAGTGGACCCTCAACTGACACGTAACATGAGCTACTGCTGAGATTCTAGGGGTTCTTTGTTAGTGCACATAACCTACTTACCCTAACACACAATTGTCATTGTAAACTTACTGAAGTCTCCTTCATGGTCATTTTCTTTTATTCCAACAAGTACTTTAAGTGACAGTTTCACTGTGAAGCAAATGCAATAGTATTATCATGGTAGGATTAACCATACAAGGTCTGACAAGTTTGCAAACTCATCTTAGAAAAAGTGCTACATACCTCTCTGTTGTATATCATTATGGTCACCCTTTAAGTTCTCCCCTTCAGAAGCTACACACTGATGCCAGTGCCTAGTCTACCCTTCAAAGCGATTTTGGAACTTTTTCTGGAATGGTCAAAGTTGTCATCCTATTAATTTTGTTTTAACTTAAAGATAAAGGAAATATTGAAAGAAAGACATTTTGATGACATTTAGGACATCAAAAGTAATAAGATCAGGTAAGTTGGGAGGATGTTCCAACACTGTTATTGGCTTACTGGCTCAAAGCTCCCTTGCAGACAGTGCTTTGTGAGCTCATGCATTGTTGTGATGCAAGAGCCAGTGTCTGCAAAAAGTTCAAATCATTTTCATCTAACTTTTTCATGCAGCCTTTTCAGCACTTTCAAAGAGTAAACTCAGTTAACTGTCCAGTTGATACAAATTCAGAATGAATACCCCCACCCTAGTTGGTGTTATAATAATCACGTATAGCCCTGGCCACAACTAGCCTATGCCCCCCAGTGTTTTGTTTCATAGCTTTAAACTTACTCTATTTGTCAAAGCGCCAACAGATAGTTATTTTAAAACAAAGAGTTGTTTTTAAAAGTGACTATTGTTCAAAGGTATGGGCAGGATGCAGGGAAGCCTAAGGGGCTGCGCTGTTGCTGCCCAGCCAGGTTCATCTTCCTGCTGCCCAGGACGATGCCAGTGTCCAGCAGAAGTGTACAACAGAGAGTTTATTCTGTAGAGCACTGAGTGGGGAGATAGGAGCCGTTTCTCAAATCTCCCTCCCCAAGAATTGAGGGGATAGGTTTTTTAAAGACAGTTTGGTGGGTAGAGGGGTGGGCAATCAGGGTCTACTAAATGGCTGACTTCAGGGCAGAATAAGCAGTCCTTTGGTCTGGGCGAGTCAGCTGATCCATTGAAATGCAGTTCCTCAGGTCTGGGGGGAGGGGGTGTCAGTCAGTCTGCTGGAATGCAGCACCGGGAAAACTATCTCCAAACCTACTCCTAGGTTCTGAATAGGTGAGTTTTCTTGGAGAAAAGTTAAGAATCTCTACAAGAGAAGTAAACAAGGAGACAATGACTATTATCAAGCAAACGAGGGGACAGTGGGAAAAAAAATAGGTAAGCCTGTTCCTTCAGAGAGTTTGGTTATCATATTCTACCCAGCTTTACTCCTTCATGGAGTTTTAGGGATCCTTATTCTAGATCTCACCTTGCATCCTCTCATCAGTTTGTAAGGGCAGTTTCGGCCCCATACTCCAGAGGTAGGCCCAAGAGTTGGGGGAAGGAAGAGGATACAGGAAACCAGAGATAGGACTTTGTGAAAGGGTGCTTGACCAGGGCTGTGATCTTTGGTTAAAGGACACAACCAGCCTGGAGCAAGCCCACAGGAAGAGAGCTGGGGAGAGGCAGATATCACACTTCACCCTTCAGCATCCTGCTGGTGCGTCCCATTGGTAAACCTAGTATGAAGAAACTGGACAAGGAAGCCCAGTGACGTAATAAAGACAAGCCAGCATCCCAGAGTAGGGAAGGGGAGCAAGTGCATCTGTAGGAGCAAACGGGAAATACCCAGCACTATTATGGCTACTTCACAGCCTGTCCCAGGAGGCTGGGCTAGCTACCACCTCAGAGATCTAGATCCAGAACCACCTTTGCCGTTGACCCTGCCTATACTCCCAAGGGCATAAAAAATAGCTTGTCTTTATTGGAAAACTATACCTTGTCTACATATATACAGCACATCCTTTCAGGTCATCAGGTAGGCTAGAGCCTTCCATGGCTTTGAGCTATTTTCTACCTCTTTGTAAATTAGTAGACATACAAATTCTATCTCTTTCAGTAGATTTTATATTAACTTCCCTTCTGTGGAAAAACCAGTTTTACCTTGATTTGCAATTCAATTCCTTTACTTCCTATGAATTTGGGCTTTTTGATTTTTCTTTTGAATTGGACATAATTCTGACTGGTTCTGTTATACATGAGTAAAATAAAATCTTTAACACGTATTAATTTTTATATTTGTGGAAGAATTAGGATTATATTTTTTTTTGGAAAATTATCTTTTAATAGGAGTCCCAGATCCACAAGTAAATTTACCCAGCCTAGCTGTAGCAAATTATAAATTTGGCATATTGATAATTTATTTTGAAAGATTTTTTAAAAATAGGCCAGGTGCAGTGGCTCACACTTATAATCCTACCACTCTGAGAGGCCAAGGCAGGAGGTTAGCTTGAGCTCAGGAGTTTGAGATTAGCCTAAGTAAAAGTGAGACCCTGTCTCTACTAAAAATAGAAAAACTAGCAAGGCATTTGAGGCAAGCACCTGTAGTTCTAGTTACTAGGGAAGCTGAGGCAGAAGGATCACTTGAACTTGGAGTTTGAGGTGGCTCTGAGCTTGGCTAACACCATGGCACTCTAGCCTGGGCAACAGAGTGAGACTCTGTCTCAAAAAAAAAAAATTTTTTTAATAGATGCCTTATTATACAGGTTTCTAGAAAATAAAATAAATTGATGGCCTGCTAAGAAAATAAATTCTCTGTGGCTAATTTGTGAAATGTTGAAATGCTAATCCCTTAATAGCATTTTCTAATCCTATCCTTTTGATCCATTTTGCTGCTGTGACTATGACTCAGGATCACTATAAAATGTTGAATTTGATAGCAATGGTGTTTGGTTTCACGGTGTAACTACTGTATTATTTTTCACCTCTTCTCAAATATCTGTTGGAAACAGCAGCAAGTCAGCTATACAGGGTGTGAAAGCCTTTGGGTGAGTGTCAGCTAAAAACCTTGGAGCACTTCTATAATAAAACTCTACTGGGGTGTGAGAGTGAGTGTGTGTGTGTGTGTCCCATCTTCAGTGAGCAGCCAACTGGAGAGAACAAAACAAAGTAATATGAAATTCTAGAGATAATTATTTTTTTAAAAAATCACCTGTATTTTTGAGAGTGCAGGCTTGAAAAATTATTTCCAATTTAGTTCATCAGTACGTTATCCTTTCAAAATTGTGCCTCACGTTATTAAAAGGCTAACACCAGCTAGATCCAGTCCCTACCCTGTTTTTCTATCTTAACTCCCACGATATCAAAACAAAAACCTTCTCACAGAGCTCAGATTTGACTGCTTTTTCCCCTGATCACAGTTGGATTTCTCCAGAGTTTCACCATTGCTCCCATCAGACCTCTTCTGAACTGCAATCAACACATTCCCACCAAGGTAAATGAACTATTCCTTCAGCATCAACTGCAGCACCCCTTCCATGAAGTTTTTCCTGATCGTATTAGGGATAAATGACTTGATATCTGTACCTCTTTGGACACTTGCAGCTTTTCTGAGTCATACATTCAGTGTGCAAATTGGGCTAAGTTAAAGGAAAAAAGGGTTACAGGCAGGCTGGATCTGTTATTATAAGAAGAAAACAATAAGACTACTGAGCACATATCTTCTTCCTGTGGATTCCAAAACAATTAAGAAAAAGATTCAGGAGTGCTGCTGGTGCCAAAATGTCAGCTTTATTACTAGAAAAGCTGGATTAGAGGGTAATGCTTGGACCTAAGGATGAAACCAAGCTTCTTATGACCTCCCCTTGAGATGGATCAATTTAACCACCCAGTAACTGCTTCTTGGAATCAAAGAGCCCTACCAGGGCTGGTATATCCACAAATTAAATACAGAATTACCGTACGATCCCAAAATGCCACTCCTATGGGTATACTCAAAAGTAAGAAATCAGACTCAAACAGACACTTGTAAGACAATGCTCATTGTATCATTATTCACAGTAGCCAAAAGGTAGAAACAAGCCAAGTGCCCTTCCACAAATGAATGAATAAACAAAATGTGGTATGTACAGATAATAAAATCTCATTCAGTCTGAAAAAGAAGGAAATTCTGACCCATGGTACAACATGAATGAACCCTGAAAACATCCTAAGTGTAAGCAGAACCAAAAAACAGCTATTGTATGATTCCGCTTATATATGGTATCTAAAACAATCAGATTCATCTGGGTGGAAAGGAGAGTAAAGGTTACCAGAGGCTGGGGTATCAGGATGGAAAGTTACTGTTTAATGGGCACTGCTTCTGTTGAGGATGTTAAAAAATTCTAGAAATGGACAGTGGTCACGATGGTACAACATGGTGAATGTATTGAATGCCCCTGAATTAAACACGTAAAAATGATGACAATGATAAGTTTTGTGTTGTATGTATTTTTTCACAATAAAAACTTAAAACTAATTGCTGTTTGGAGTCTCTAGATCAGTGCTTCCCATCCACTCCCCCAATTAGTGCTAATAACTAAGAGGTACTGAGTACATAAAATTAAACAGACTATCTGAGTTGTGAAGTAGCATGCAAAATTGTTATCACAGGCCTTACAGGATGTGAGAAGAGAGGATTTAAATAAGTCAAATCATGGAAAACTGTATGCCTAATTTCAGTGGTGAAAGACATTCACAATTTCACAGCCTAGGAAATAGAAAAGAACATTATATGTATAATCTCTTTTTTTTTTTTTTTGCGGTTTTTGGCCAGAGCTGGGTTTGAACCCACCACCTCCGGCATATGGGGCCGGCACCCTACTCCTCTGAGCCACAGCGCAACCCTATAATCATTTTTAAAAGTTCACATATTTGTGAACACATAGGAATTTGAAGTCCTCTTTAAATCTAAGAGTATACAAATCTGAATTCCTCTTTAAATCTCAGTACAAACAAACCTCTAATGTACAGCTGAGATCATGCAACGGTGCATAAATACCTCCACATTTTGTAGAAGTCACGTCTGTCTTCAAGTCCCGTAGAAAAAGAGTCGATTTAAGCACACACCACGATTTTGTGCAATGACAGCTGCATGGAACACATGTTTTCATTAAATTTGTCTACCACAGACCCCTTCCAAAAAGTTTTAGCTTAGAAAGGGCCAGAAGTTCATTACATGGAAGATTTAATATCCAAGGCAGTGCCCGTATATTAACTCCAAGAATAGCACTATTATAATTTGGTTCTGGAAAGTTCTGACAGAGTTGTACTGGGTCAAAACAACCACAATGCTAAGACCAAGGTCACAGT
Source organism: Galagoides demidoff (assembly GCA_963574575.1). Lineage (NCBI taxonomy): Eukaryota > Metazoa > Chordata > Mammalia > Primates > Galagidae > Galagoides > Galagoides demidoff. The sequence goes on from CAUYQV010060017.1 coordinate 54,183, forward strand.
TTCTTTGGGTCTTTTCAACCACTTAAATTTTGATAAAAATTACCGCTAGCTAGATTGGCCTGATCAAAGCCAAGCTGATGTGGTTGATCAATGCTCAAACTCTAAGGTCCCTCATAGTTCTAACATATTTCAATTCCATTATAGCAGAAATTATGGAAATATCCAGCTTTTCCAATCTAAAAGCTATTCATTTTGAGGCTACGAGTACCCACTGTCTTAAGTTTATGATGATTATCTACCTCATTGTTTAATAAGACATAAGCAATTGTCAATTTAGCTTTAATGATAGTATTAAAATGCAAAACAGGATAATTCATATACTTCTCTATTACTTGGTAACAGAACTTTTGTTCTATAGAACAAAATCTGTTAAAATAGTCACTAGGCATAAATTGAAACAGAGAATAATTTACATAAAATAGATAATAATTAACATACTTTAATGGGGCTTAAAATTTTACAAAGTGTTTTAACATACATTTCTTCATTTAATTCTCATTAATATGCTGTGATGTGGGCTATCGACTGAATATTTAAATTTTCCATTATAAAATCTAAAACAAAAGGCTGGGCTCAGTGGCTCATGCCTGTAATCCTAGCACTCTGGGAGGCAGAGGCAGGCGCTCAGGAGTTCAAGACCAACCTAAGCAGAGGTGAGACCCCGTCTCTTCTAAAAGAAAATATATAGAAAAGTGAATCAGGTGTTATGGTGAGCACCTGTAGTCCCAGCTACTCAAGAGGCTGAGGCAAGAGGATCACTTGAACCCAGGAATTTGAGGTTCCTGTGAGCTAGGCTGCACCATGGCACTCCAGCTTGGGCAACAGAGTGAGAAACTGGCTCAAAAAAAAAAAAAAATCTGAAACCAAAATATAATGCAAATAGCAGCGACTGTAAGAGTGATCTGAGTACCACCTACAGAAGAAGGTTACAAAAGAAACCTTCACAATTTTTTTTTCTCAATAAAACTTCCAACAGTTCAGGGGATCTAGAACTATGGTATTAATATTTGGGGCTAAACAACAGGTTCGAGCCATTCAACAACATTATATTATGTGAGCAATTGAAGCAAATACAAAGGTAAACACAAAGGTAAAAATGATTCAGTTGTTATAATATTAGTCACCTTCACCACCACAGAAAGACAAAGAAAAAAAGGCTGAAAAGCAGTTATTGATAAAAGATCTGAGTTAACTTTAAGCTATTTTTAGAAAGATTTTAGTTTTGTAAAATTTGTTTCTTCTGTTTATGTTTTGAGAATTTGGTGTTTTAAATATATAACAATGATAAACAAAAGATTTTAAAAGAACATCAGAAAAAATGACTGCATTTAAAATTGAAATAAGCCAACTCCAAGGAGCAAATGGCACAGCAACATGCAGTAAGGAGAAGCACGGAGAAGGGCTTGTGGTCCTTTGCATACAGAAGTAGGTAGGGATTCGGGGAATCTGGCTCCTGCTGGGAAACAGGTTGGAGTTGGACCCTTTTGCTCCTGACAGGAGGAAGAGTAGATGCTGCCAACCATTGCCTGCAGCTGCTGCTCACATGAGCCTCATGCCTAAACAGGCAGATGGACACACACACACCACCTTACTATGCTGAGCCAAGCCCCTCTGACTCTGTGAATGATTCTGCCACAGCCCCATCATCACTGAGAGGCAAGAGCCAGGAACCAACAATACAAACCAGGGTGCCAGATCAAAGGCTCAGGTGGGAGGCCGGTGGGTGCAACCTCAAACCTGTCTAATAGGGAGAAAAAGTACAGAGAGAGACAAACTTCAGTACATGATATGATGAGCCACCACCGTTTTAAAAACAAAATACATAAATAAAACTACAGTGAAGAAAGACAGTCCATGAATCAGAAGAGGAAAGTATGCCAAATAAGTTTGTTTGACAGTCTCAAAGAGATAAAGGAGTAACACTCTTGGAAACAAACAAGAAACCGAAATCCAAAGCAGCCAGTCATAAAATAACAATAGATAATAATAAGTAAAACTAGTAAAAAAATAAACATATAAGCTCTGAAACTTTAAAAGATAGACAAAACAAAGGGCTACTTCAGCCCATAGAGAAGAACAATTAATAAATTGGAAGGCAGTGTGTGAATTTCACTCAGATGCAGTACAAAGGAACGGAAGGATTTTAAAGATATCTGTATCCATATGGAGAGAGACAGAGGGAAAAAAAAAAAAAAAACAGAGACAAAGACAAAGAGGAGAGGCTCAAAAGATACCTAATAATAGTTCCATATAAATAAAATAAAGACTTCCCTATGGTAGGGAAGTAATATTCTTCAAAATAATTACTCAATGATTGAAAAGTAATTTGTCCATATCCAAGATGTGCCTTGCCCAATCAAGCAATTCCATAATTAATAAGAATGTGAACGAGAATATAACAATAATTTTTTTTAAAATTTTTTTATTGAATAATTTTTAAAGTTAGATGAAATGAGTAATTTTCTAGGAAAGCATGAAAAATTTACTCAAGAAAAATGGAACTCCTGAATGAATAGCTATTAATGAAACTGGATTATTTTTTTTTAATCTTTACCAAAAGATAACCCTAATCTTCCACAATCTTAATAGGGACAAATTTTGTAAACTTCCAGAAACAAATAGCTTCTCTTATACAAAATATGTTGCTATAAAGACTTGTTATTAAGCTTTTATAAATTAAAATGGTGTGCTACTCATGCAAGAATGGAAAAATGCATCAGTGAAACAGAAAAGAAAGCTCAGAAACAGATGCATCTGTATATCACAGTTCAGTATATGACAGAGATGTCCTTATAAGTTAGTAAGGAAGAGTTCCATTATTGCCTAAAGAATCATGTAGATGTTCCATTTAAGAAATTCAAAGCCATCCATCCCAAAATGGCTTAGGCCTAATTCTCTAGTCTTACAGCTCATTATCTTTCTAACTATATTTTCTACCCTATCAAAAACTCATCTAATCACTATTTTCCTAAAGGAACCATGTGGGCCTCCCTCTATACCTTTATTGTAGCTGGGTTTTTCCACTTAGAATGCCCTTTTTAACTCCCTAGTACCCCCAGGCAAATTACAGATTGTTTCTCCTGGTACATCTCAAATGATACATAGCAAAAATATATTTCTCAATAGCAAACATCACACAGTGCTTCTATGCTGGCTATTTATTTGGATGAGTGTGTTATCTCTTCTATTGAAATGAAAAGCATTGAGGGCAAAGACTATTTGTCTTAATGGTGTCTCTTACCCACATAGTCACAAATCCCTCTAGTGACCTAAGACTCTATAGATTATCAATTTAAAAAAAGACTTTCAAATTGAATTCAAGAGTTAACATAGGGTCAAGAAAACTATTTCCTACCAATTTGGAATGTTTCAAGTTTTCCCCAAATGGAAGAGACATATTCTATACAGTAATGTCTAGCAATACAAAACAGAGACTTGGGATGACTTAAATAGAAGGAATTTTAATAAGAAACCATCAGAAGGAAAATTCCTAGGGAAAAAGTTCAGGTCTCTAATTACCTATGTGTTTTAACTATCATCCCATTCCAAGATTAGAGACCCATGAGATGTCAGTACAAGTTACAAATTCTGACTATTTATTCAATTATGTTTCATTCGTATCCATTATTTTCAGTCCATCAAAACCCTTATTCAAACCTTTGGAGTTTCACCTTTTTAAAAGTACTTCCCTCAATATGTCTAATTAGTAACAGAAGTTTTTTCTGAACCTTTGCAAAAACACGCTAAATTACTGAGACTAGAGTAAATATACCTCCTGAATTATTCAAGTATAGGAATATCAAGCCTCTAGAGAGAATAATAGCATAATAATATCTGATATGTTATGGATAGGAAGAGTATGTGGCAGGGAATCTGTCTTTTTCACTGAGGAAGGGGATGATCTATAGGCCTAGATATATCTTCATCCTGAGGGGAAGTAGACACCAATGGGACCAAGTTAATAAAATTAGAATTTGAAGAAGGACTGGGTAGTAGTGAAATCAGGACAGAAAATGTGAACATTTAGGTTTCCACTGTACCAGTGGCAATTATCTATAAGTCAAGAGATAGAGGCAGAAGCAACAGAACCTAGGCTAGCAGTTGTCAGGTGTAATCCAAAGGCCTGGAAGACAAACTTCAAAGGCAGAGGTGATAGGAGTCTTGGGCAGGAGGAATCAGGAGCAACTCAAGCACTGGAAACACAAAAAGGTCAAAGCAGAGGGAAGGAGGACTATGTGATTTCAATAGCTAAGTAGCCATGAATGCAGAATTCTGAATGTCATCCTGAGCAAGACACCAACACCAAGAAAAAGAATGCAAGAATCCCTGGCTTGTGAAATAATCATGACCGGTTTCGAAAACTGTTACTTTCTAATTTGCTCTATATATTTTACTAACTGTGGATTATTCAGGGTCGGCCTTTTGGCTAAGATCAAGCACAGAGTTGACAGGAAACACAGGAAGTAATTAAACCAGCTGGCGTCCGTCAGTACTCTAGATACAGGTGAGTTCTGTTGGCGGCTGGAGTAGGAGCAGGACCTCACGTGGCAGATTGCATCTTCCAAAGACAGCCACCACAATGTCTCCTATCCAAAGGCTCTTCTGCAATCGACCCTGACATTTCCTCAACAGGAATTGGAGTCTCATTACTTTATCTTGGGCTTGGCTTTGGTGACTCACCAGACCTATAGAATGGGGCAGAAGTTGTTAACAAACCCACAAAACGGTTTTTCCCTGCCTAGGCTCAGTTACTCACTGCACTGAAAGCCAATTATTAGGCAAGGAGGATTTTCTTTTTTTTTTTATTTCTTATAGCGTAACTGTGTACATTAATGCAATCATGGGGTACAGTGTGCTGTTTTCATATACATTTTGAAATACTCTCATATATTAAAATTGATTAAGTGGCCTCGATGATTCAGGGTTGTATTTCTTTCCTGGGTGCCTGGAGAAATACATTATCCAAAGTACCTGGCAAAGTCCTCAAGCCTGCATATACTGTCACAATAGCTAAGGGAAAGGAATTTTACCAAGAAAATCACTATTGTGGACTTATGATTAATAGAGATTCACAAGGCAGCTGTAGACTTTGTCAGAGGATTCCTCGTCTTTGCCACAACAGAAAACTGCATCTGTACCTCACTGCAAGTGGCACGGTGTGGGAAAAGTGGTGGCTACCTCCTTGTTACTCAGTACTTTGTGACTAAGCAGAGTGGAAATACCATGACATGAAGCACTGGTGGTAAAGAAATTGCACATTTATGAGATGCTGGGGTAGTAATGCTCAGCCTTGCAGATTATCTGAAATGCATGCCTAAGGTTAACATCATAGACCTTTTTAGGAAACTCTATCCAAAAATGTTA